>CM050163.1:441188619-441216119 GCA_027410445.1 Discoglossus pictus | reverse complement strand
ATCCTTAAATCAGTCAAAAAACTTTTGGCATTAATAAAAAAAAATCACGAGACAAAGCCTTATATGGACCCTGGATGTATTTATATAATGTAATCCTATTCTTTTAGGCTTTTTTTTTTCTTTGAGAAATCAAGTTCAAGTCTGTTTTCATAGCATAGTGCCTCCATTCCCCTCATTAGTTTTGTTGCCCTTCTCTGTACTTTATCCAACTCCAAAATGGTACTCCATATTCCAAATGAGGACGTACTAGGGATTTGTATAGTGGCAGAATTATATTTACTTCTATACTCTTCTTAATACATGCTAATGTTTTACTTGCCTTTGCAGATGCTGCTTTGCATTGAGCACTGTTACCTAGGTGGTTCTCAACAAGCACTCCCAAATCCCTTTCTCTCTCTAATACCCCTAGATTTGTTCCATTTAGATTATAAATGGCATGCCTATTTTTCCTTCTGAAAAGCATAGCCTTACATTCATATGTGTTAAACCTCAGCTGCCATTTTCTAATGTATGTAAGTTGCTTTGGAGGGAAGGTAAATCATGTTCGGATTTAATTACCTTGCACAAATTAGTGTCATCAGCAAATGCAGAGGCAGTACTTTCCAGTCATTAATACAGATTTAAAAATAGGAGAGGACCAAATACTGAACCCTGAGGAACCCCACTTACCACATTGGTCCAATCTGAGTGTGTTCCATTTATAACAACCCTTTGCTTACTGTCTTTTAGCTAGTTCTCAAGCCAGATATTTACTGCAATTCTTGTACCCCTTAGTTTGCGCAAGAGTCTCCCTTGTGCAAGCTTTTGCAGAATCCAAAGACTACATACACAGAGTTCCCTTGATCCAAGAGCCCACTTACCTCATGAAAACTAATTATATTTGTTCGATATGACATGTCCCTCATAGGTCAACATGGACTCCTAATTATGATCTTGTTCACACACATATTCTTATTTACTATGAACTCTTCTAAAAGCTTCTGCACTACGGAAGTGAGACTTACAGGGCTATGGCCCTCATTCAATTGCAACTTGGCCAATTGAATAGGGGTCTAAATAAGCACATAACATATTTTTTTTAAAGAAGTTTTTAGTTAGTGAAAATCTTGCTTTTGGATAGATATTTACAAACTAAAAACTTATTTTAAAAAAATATGCTATGTGCTTATTTAGAGCCCTATTCAATTGGCCAAATCACAATTGAATGAGGCCCTATGTATTTGCTGTTGCTCCCTTCTTAAATCTAGACATCACATTTGCTTTTCTCCAATCATCTGGTAGCAACCCTATAATGAGAGAGTCTTAACAAATTAGATTTAATGGTTTGGCTATTGCAGAACCCAGTTCTCTCAGTACTTTTGGATGTGTTCCATTAGGACCTGGTGCTTAATTAACATTTATTTTTTCTAACCTCTTTTGGATTTGTAGTGTAGTCCCATTTTGTTGCAGTGTCCAAACCACTGGTACCTCCAAAATAACTTATTTAGCTCATCTGCCTTTTCTTGGTTACTATTTGTCAAAATCTGCTTCTTCAAGCGGGCTTGATATGAACCTAGTTCAAAACTCCCCCCGCAGAATTGTGTGGTTCTTATTCTCTGTGGCACAGAAGATGGCTTCTGAAGAGGGTGATGCCCAAAAGGTACAGGTAGATAATACATGTTACTAGTGGCCTATGGCAAGACTACTCCCTAATTCAGGATACAAGACCCAGAAACATTCTCACACCTGGGATATGTGAAAACTAGAACTGAATGAACCTTTATTGAATTATGGAACCAACATATTTTATACTCCATCTTCCATACCACATCCTTGTGTACCTTTTGTGTATGAGGTCAGCACTAAGTCTCATCTGGCTTTCAGCCTTGATTACCATAGACATACTTCCATGAAAGGTTGCTCTAGCTAGCTAGGAGTAACAACCTTGATATTTATCTCAAGTGTTTGATCAGGCCTCCTAAGTAGCCAGTAGTCATCTGCCTTGAATTAAGATCCTGTATGTGTACAGATGCAATGTCCTGCAGACAACCTCTGTGCAGAGCATTTTTACTATTTCCACATATGTTCTTTATCACATTTTTCCTCTTTTAATATATTATAACTAGGATACAAGATAGTCATTTACATGCAACATATAACCACACTCACACAATAATACATCATCACAATGCAACATGTCATGTTGCCTTGGCCATATTCATAATTACTGGTAATCATAATCCCTAACAATGTAATCATGACAATTTCTTCCCCTTTTCTTTCTAGCATAGCATGGGAGTTTATCCGGTCTGTTAACTTTCCATATATACAGGTGGTTATCGGTCTTCTTGGCGTGTCAGTCTATCCAAGTGATAGCCTCAGTGGCTCTCTGTGTACTCTGCTTCCCCTTGTCCAGTGCGAATACTCACTCCTTCCCAATGGCCTAGTAACCTTCCCAAATCCCTGAGGAGACTTATAATACCACTGCCCTGGAGGACCCATCATGGTAGTCTAGGGAAAACTGTACATCTAGGCTAGTAGGCCCAGCAAAAACTTGGGAGGAGACTTCCTCAACAAAGCCCTTTCCTTCCAGGCTAGGGAGACCTCCTGTCCTGCTGATTTTGGATCAGTACTCCATCTCGTAAGTAAAGTTGATGGGCACAATTTTTCCTTTGTCAGGCCTGAGATTTCTCCTGAATGAACTGGGATGCTGGAGTTGCAACGTGAGCTGGATTAATGGTCAGTTCTGCCATAAGCCATTGTGGTTCAGTAGCCAACCCCCCCCTCCCAACAAGCCTGGCCAGTGGCCCCTCCTTTCCAGGGTTAACCGCGCACAAACCATGTCTTTGGGCAGCTGCAGGGGAGGCACTGTAGGGAGACCAGGAGACAAACCACAATCTGGGGATCCCTGTGGCTCTTTGGTCTCTGGATCCTCTGATGGAATCTCCTGACTCTCTCCTTCTGAGACTGCTTGATGTGTAGATACAGGCAGCCCTTGAGAAACAGCTGCTACAGCCTCTTGTTCATTAGGTTCTTCTCAGACTCTAGGAGCAAGGTAGCTTTCCCCCAGGTCTTCCCCTGGGCCTGGCACTGCCGTGGTTTGGCCCTGTCTCTGTGCCTCTAACTGGGCAATAATCAGCCCCATAAAGATAAGGACCAGTTCTTCTGCTTCCCAGTCAACCCCATGCATGAAGGCATCCTTGTTACTTTTAGAATCCCTGAGATCAGAATTATCCCAACAGTCCATAACTATCTTCTGACCCAGTCTTAACAAAATTTTACTGAGTTCCTGTAGTCTCTGCTAGGTGGTTCTGTTTCATGCCTGGCATGACCTCCTCCAACCTGCGTGGCCAAAACCCATCCAGGGATGCTTCATCTAATAAGTCTATATAATCCACCTCCAGCTGTAGCTCCTACTGGATCAAAGGCCAAAGTAAGTTAACTGCCTGAGAGCCTGTCTCCAGTCCCAGCCTTTGACAGCACTTTGGGACAGAGAAAAGACAGCTGTGTCTTTTTGCCAAGCCACAATCCGGATCCCCATATAGTGTCCCAAAGTGCCTCTTCCAGAGGCAATGGAAACTAGGGCTCCTTAGTTAAATCTGCAGACATGATCTCTATCCATCTTTGGTACAATCTGGACACTTCCTCCGCCTCTGCTGCAGACATCTCTTCATCAGTTGCCATCTTTCTGTACTTTATACAGAGATCCCACCGCTGCCACCAATGTCACAATCTGCTTCTTCAAGGGGGCTTGATATGAACCTAGTTCAAACCTCCCCCAGCATATTTGTGTGGCTCTTATTCTCTGTGGCACAGAAGATGGCTTCTGAAGAGGGTAATGCCCAAAGGTACAGGCAGAGAATACAAGATACAGGTTACTAGTGGCCTATGGCAAGACCACTCCCCAATTCAGAATACAAAACACAGAAACAAACCGTCTCACACCTTGGATATGTGAAAACTAGAACTGAACCTTTATTGAATTATGGAACCAACATATTTTATACTCCATCTTCCATACCACACTCTTGTGCACCTTTGTATATGTGTGTGTGATGTCAGCACTAAGTCCCATCTGGCTTGCAGCCATAGATATACTTACATGAAAGGTTTATCTAGCTAGCTAGGAGTACCAACCTTAAGAGGCCTGAGCACACACTTGAGATTAACATTAAGTAGCCAGTAGTCATCTGCCTTAAATCAAGGTCTGTAAGTATACAGATGCAATGTCCTGTAGATAACTTCTGTGCAGAGCATTTTAACCATTTCCACATATGTTCTATATCACTTTTTTCAAAGAAAACTGATGAATATGTACCATAGTAGTTTATCCATGTTCAACTCAACATCTATAAACCTAAAGTAGCTTGAAAAACTACAAGAGACCGTTGGGTGGCAAGCAAGCAATTCTTCATTTTCTTTCATAAAACTACACAGACCAATCTGAGCAGCAGGAGGAACTCATAAATGCAATGTTACCGCCCTTCACTAGAACCAAATAAGGAGTTATCTTCACCCAAGATATCCAAGGGGGAGTTAAAAATTTAAATGTTATTTAAATATATAGAGGACACTTAAGTGGTCCCTCAAGAGGAATATTTATATTATATATACCACTGCATGCATTTGTATAAAGGCATACTACCAGTGTAAACAGTATTCTGAAGAACTTTGTTTTTTTTTACTTGTTTTTCAAGTGTTCATTTTTTCCATGTGTCTATTTGCAACTTTGATCAAGCAAGTACATGTCCTCCTTTATCATCATTATCTCATTTATTTAGCACCAACACATTCTGCAGAGCGGAGGTACAGTAAAACATGGGTATGACCATAAAAAATTTGACAGCCGGTCAGACGGAAGTATTAATGAAACAAAAGGTGAAATAACTAAAATGTTGAAACGGGCTTGGCAAGTAATTGAAAAATTTAGGAGGTATCTATGTAAATTAGGGGGCATGTGCAAGAATATACATCCCAATTCCTTACATAGAAGCCTCCTAATATGACAAAGCAGCAAAAGAGGACATGTACTACTCGATCAGAGCTGCAAATGGTAGAAACTTGAATAAAAATCGAATGTTTTAAAAATAAGTTTGATTTTTCAAATAATATGCTTAATTCAATAAAGTAATATATATTTTTTTTTTTTTTAAAACAGTGGTTCCTCAACATTATCATAAAAAAAATTCCATGGTACAGAATAACTCCATAGAGAAGTTACTGGGGATTTATCCTGTTATGATGTTGTGACAGGCTGCCACAGCAGTACGGCCTCCAACCACTAGATGGCGCTGCCGATAGTTTGCAGCGCTGCTGATAGGGTGACGGTTAGGGTACGTTCAAGGATTGTGTGAGATAAGTTCTAAGCTTATAATGTTAGCCTAACCCCAACCTTAACAGTTTACCTAAGCTTTGACTATGATATGGCACCGGAATGTCGGCAGCACCATCCAGCGGATGCTCACCGCCACTGCCTTGTGCTGTGCTACCATAAGAGGATAGGTCCGTTACTGGCTCCCACTTGCCCAACCAATACAAAGCATGGTGTGATTAAAAACACAGCTCTGCATTTTTATAATCCATTTCAAACGTAGACAGAAAATGTTGCTCCAGAATGTAATGAAGCAGGCCCACTGACCGCCTACACAAAAGGTAAACAATTTTGTGAAAAGTCTGCTATGTTCTTAGCAAAGCCTTACATATACATCCACTTTTAATATATAGTCTGAGGTTTTGCTCTTTCCCCAGATTACACATTTTTCTCTGTGCACACTTTATAATCTAGAAGAGGGGCTGCTGAGAAATATTCATTTGTGACAGGCTAGTGACTATATAAAAAGGGACACAGTCATTGCAACAGGAGCTTGTATTCATCTTGAAGAGCATTACCTTATAAATTGTAGTAGCCTTTTTTCTATATGGGAAATCACTTCTGAGATGCAGCTCCTTTTTGCTAATATGTAGCTCATAGTGCTCGAGTATGTCTGTGTAGGGGATCTAACTATAGGACAACCTTAAGGGACATTGCTTTCCCACCAGACACAGGGCCTCATTCAATTTGGGGCTGTTACTTGCAAGTTACTTTACTATTTGCTATTTTAGGGCTACTTGCTCTAGTAGCTCTACTTTAACTTGCCTATTCAATTGGCTAGTCCTAATATTAAGCCATGCTATAGGCAGTAAGCATTTGCGTGCTTGAACATGATAGTGGCCGCAAGCCAGTAACTCATGTTTCAAGCTCCAAACACGGAGCACTGTAAATGCAAATATAAATTCAATCCCGCGCTGTAAATGATGGGGAACACAATGGTGACAGAATTAAAAGCACAACATTCTTAAGCTTGCACATCGCCAAAATCAAATACTTTATTTTATGTTTAATTTCTATCCAAAGTCCTACGGGCTTAAATGACCTCTAAGCCAGTAACTCGTTATTCAAGCCAGTAGGACTTTGGCATCAACCTCCATACCTTGGAGGTTGAAGCCCATAAGACTTTATTTCATGTTCCATTTTCCTCAAAGTATTTATTGTTGCCGATTTGTGAACTTGAGAATGTTGTGCTATTAATTCTAAGAGCAAACATCACTTTCACTTCTAATAAAAGCACAGAATAGTTGTAAGTAGCAATTTAATGAAGCCCACAGACAAGCAGTGTTAACACAAATTAGCTAATTAGTTTTAAGCAATTGCTCATTTGCAATGATTGCTTCTATTGCTACGAGGAGGATGCTTCTGGGTCTGTTAGGGGAAGAAGTGGTGCCAATTTCAATAGATTGAATTGTCTAACAAAGACCCCCTGAACTCTCCCTTCTTCCCCCAAGCAGAGAAAAATAACACACCTTCCTGACTCAACTTTTAGGAAGTGATGTACAATTTTGTGCTTTATATTAAACATCAAACTTAATATATATTCATGCAAAACATAAAAAAGGCTGTTTAAACCTCATTGAAATAGTAAATGCAGACATGTAGGACTGATACATCTATATCACTGCTCATTAATTGATCTCAGGACTTGGACAAATGTGTGAAAAGCTTCTCTCTTAAAATGAAGTTATCAAAGAGGAAAAAAACAAACAGTTTTTAATTATCAAATCCCCCTTTCCAGTTGCACCAAATAAAAAGTCAAATTTTAGCTAAAGAAAAAAAAAAAAGATGTTCTTAAAAAAAAATAAAAAAAAGTCAGTGTCCCTTTATGTCCATGGCTTATACAGCTGCATATGTCAGTTTGTTACATACTCCAAAAATAAAAGTGCCTTTTTCTTGGAAACTGTGTTGTTAGAGGACCACAGTAGTTCATTTTAACAGAGGGAATATTACTGTATGGAATACTCAAGTATAAAATCTACAGGTATTAAGTAGGTTGAGCCATACCAGAACATTTGCAGCTTTATTCTGCTTTGCACACAAAATGAGATCATTAAAAGGGATATGGGAGAGTCCGTCTTTAATATTAAAATGAACTACCCAAGTGTTTGTATGAATATCTAAACATAATTTCATTAACAAGCGCTTAAAAGATCAGTTTTAATTTGCTCAAACCTACAGCTCATGCATATGTTTCTATTTGTAAGGGACTAGTACCTCGCTTACCAATAGAAGCATTGTACATATGATCTGTGGGAGCAGACCTTTGCAGGGACTGCTTGGAAGGTTTGAGTAAATGAAAACCGAGCTTTTATGCACTTGTTAATGAAATGATGTTTAGATATGCAATCAAACACTTGGGTTGTTTATTTTAATATTAAAGAAAGGGAAACTTCCATATACCTTTAATGTAAAGTTATTTTTTCAGTTGCTGCTGCAATGTGCTTATAATATTTAATCTATAACCTAGCAGACCTCTCCTAAAATGTGTATGCAGTCGTGGACAGATGTTACCTATTCCCACTTTAACCTCTTGATTGCTAGAATTGATAGCTATAAATTGCAATATAACGTATTTCAGATGTCCCTGGCAGCAAAGGTTTTAGGTCACAGTTTAATGTCCGTTAACCTCAGTCTTTGCTGGTGTGTTCAAATTCATGCAGCTTTTGCTCACAGGTGCACATGAAAAAATACAAACAAAATCATGTGACATCAATAGCTACATGACAAATTGCAGGAACACCATGATTGACAGTAAAAGTCTTAAGTTGTCTAGTTGTCCTTCCATAACAAAACAAAAAAAAAGTGAGTAAAGGCATAATTGTGTTAGATTAAATAAATTCAGTTATATAAAATTAAAAGCCAACACTAAAATGCAAATGGCAGCAAAAAAAGGCTTTAGCAAGAAAAAAGTATTTAAACAGTTTCCATCAATTATGGGTGTTACAACACTCCACCACTCCCTCACTGTCATTTGCACAATATTATACAAATACAATCAACTCTGATTAAATAAATTATGCAGGACAGATAACTTAACCCTGCCTCTCAATTCAATTTAATCTGTGTTGTCTTCTGCTCAATAGTATGTAGATGATCAACCAGGGAGGAAGGCAGGAGAGGAGTGTAGTAGCAGCCATGATTAAAAATCCACATGCTAACCAGAACAAGGAAAGGCTTTAATTTAACTTGAAAAACTCTTACACTAGTCCTTTAGAAAAAAAGGATAGTTTAATAAAAGCTTTGTGAGCAATGGGGTATTTACATTTCTGGAGAGATGCTTGCATTTCCAGCAAGAGGAACCAGATCCCATTACCTAACCATGCCTCTTCATCTCTCCGTGTTTTCTCCTCCGCTACACAGCACAAACACTACCCCATGATCCAGCTCCCCGGAAGTAATTTAACAAAGACAATGGATTCCTTTACCCAAAATCTCCAAAAATCAATTTTACCTAAAATGATTTTAATGTCCATGGCTTGCATATCTGTCTATGTTAAGTCCATTTCATACTTCAGAAACAAGCAAATTGTTTTCTTTAGACACAGTGGAGTAGCCATGAATACCCAGTAATACAGATGAATAATCAGAGCATTGCAATACACTGCGATACAAATTAAGTATCACTGTATACAGCAAAAAAAAAAAAAAAAGTTACACTATATATATATATATATAAATATATATATATATATAAATATATAAATATATATATATAAATATATATATATAAATATATAAATAAATATATATAAAAATATATATATATATATATATATATATTATGGAAAAAAAAAAATGAATGAATAGTACATCTGTGCTGACATTTGAATGTCTAAAACAAGTTAAAAAACCTGCTTCCAGCTCAGAATTCAGAGAAAAACGGTTATTACACTGCATTCTGGGAATCAATAACTATTGTGTGTGTCTGAAAAGCGTAATGCACATTCAACACCCCGATGCTTAAGAACAGGCAATTTCACAATTTCATCAGTGTGAACTATTCAGAGTCAAACACACTTTAGCAGAAAGGCCCTTATAGGTCACTATAGTGGGTGTAGAAAATAGGGTTTCATTTGTTCATTTATTAGTTGATTAGCAGTAAAACAGGTTTGTTGAAGATTCACTCTATCCTGACTGGTCTAGATTTGCCTGCATGGCAAGCCTCTCACACCAAGGCAAGTACGTTTCAAATGTTATATTGAAATGCTCTCATTCAAATACTGATATTTTTGACAACTACTAAACAAAAACAAACACATGAAACCCTGATGAGCACTACAGTGTTCTCTTACTGACCTTGAACTTCCCTGGTATATGCCAAATATGAACATATTTGTATAAAGGGATAGTTTGTAAAATGTACTTCTCAGGATTATGAGAGCTAAAGAGCCACTATAGTGGTCATAAAATAGGACTTCATCTGAAGAACATAAATTCAGTTGCTAAATAATCAAATTTTGATATTTTTCTGATCAATGAACGTATTAAAAACTTCAACTTTGTATTTCAGAGGAGGAGACAGAAAGCCTCCTATCAGAACAGCCTCCCAACAAGATCCTCTTCCATTGCACAAGTGGGTATGTTAAAATGATCTATTGTTTTGTTTTTAATTACCCTAATAACAGCTAAACATCTACAGTCTTAGGTCTGTTTACAAACACACTTCTGACTGTTCCATTATTAACAACATCTGCTGACATTGAGTGGTGAAGGCTCTTGAAGACAAAGATGTATAGTTTTTCCCTGAACTTCAGGAATATGCCAGGAGAGGTTAGCCCCCAACTGTCATTTTTAGCAGATTCCAGCAGTCCTTTCCCTGCACTGATGAATTTGTGAACGGTTAACTCTTTCTGCTTATGCTCTATGCACGGAGTTGCTGTTGTGGGTTTGTCTGGGGGCATGTCTCTAAACAGATGTCTCATTTATTAATTTCTCTATGAAAAAAGGACGGATTAAAAAAATTCAAAAAGGTATTTGAACATGGTTTTATGAGCACTTTAAAGTGATGTGCTCAAAGTTCTTCTGAATTAACTGGCCCTTTAACGTAGTTGCAAGTTATCAAGATTAAACTCATTCTCTTGGATCTTAACCATCACCCCTAAATTAATTTCCCCTAAATTGGTTGCCTGTTACAAATGATACTTTTCCAATGCATAAAACAGTAATTCAAAATGAAGAGTTTGTTAAATATCCTGAAAGTTACAGTAACTTTTTTACCCCTATTGGTATAGCAAAGGTGGATTCGTGAAATACAAAAAATATATATAATCTCTAATAGAACAATGCAGATCAATTCACAAAAAAGTCAGATTTCAGTTTTTAAAACTTTTTTAATTTTTATTTTTTTTTGTTGTTTTATTTTATATTATCTACAAAGTAAAAGTTTTTTTTTTCCTTAACTTAAAAGTTACACCGCTTTCTTGGTACGGCGGTTGCATCATCAAACCTGATTCATAAATAATAATCCATCAGTTTGATGATAAAAATCTTTAATGAATTGGTTTCAAGTTTAGTTAGAAGTAAAAGGGATTTTAGAGTCTTGATTTTTTGTTTTAAAGTGAAGATAGCAGCAAGAATCACTTGTGTTACTTCCTTCGCTAGCTGATGAGTTCATAACTTAGAAGGGCCTTTAAAAATAAATAACTTCCAGTTATCAGCAAGCAAAGGTTGGGCTTTTGGGAGAACTGATGCAGTACGCTGAGTGGGCCTGCACGCTCCTACATGCCTCTACTCAGTCCGAATTTTTCCCACTGCAAGATGATCTGTTAGCATTCCTATTGGATGTTACAAGAAACCAAGATTTTTAAACAAAAATGAGAAATTCTAGATGTCAGGACTTCCAGCCAAGGGAATCCGTAAGTGGGAGGGTTTTTGGCCTACAAACTGCTCCAGCCTTCTTTTTTTTTCATCAACGCCACTCCAGATTCACAGCTGCTGTTGGTGATGTGCTTGCACTAGAAGAAATAAAACAAATATATGTAATATGGCAATGCACATGTATTGAAAGCAGTGAGCAGTTCTACTATATATAATAAGCCAAATAAATAAACCTTTTTCCATTGTTTGTAGCAGCATGAAGTAGTCATGATAAGTTTAAAAAACATTTGATAAACTAACTTGGTGGCACACCACATAATGCTCTTAAGCAGCATGTAACATTATGCCAAAATTGTTTAAATAATGGACAATTTATTTAAGGCAATTCCTTACCTTTTCTCATTGGATACTTTTTTCTAAATTATATATGAAAGCTGTTCGAGAAAGAATCAACTTTCCCAAATTTCACATGTATAAATTACCCATTAGTCCACATGCAAATAGAATATAAGATCACATTTTCTGCAGAAAGGTCCTTACTCACCTGGAGGATGTGTCATATAGGGAAAGTGTGCAGTTGTAGAGACAGGAATGGGCTGTAGGGCACTTTGTGCCAGAGCACCTTGAGGGCCCCCTGGTGGCTGTGCGGTCATTAGCATCATTGGATGAGCAGTTGGGTGAGAAGGTACCATTCCTGACTGTACATGAGCCTGAATAAAAAGAACACATACAATTCATACATACAAAATACAATTGGCAATTTAAAAAAATGTCATTGTAATTAAGGTTTTGACTTTATAATGAACTCACGTTAGCCTCTATTTTCAGGAGCATTGAAGTTTATATAATTTTTGTCAATTCATATTATGAACATGTACAGTCTAAAAAATAGTAAATGTTTCCTTCAGGTATTTCAGATTGTCCAATTAAGCATGCACAACTGAAACATGCAAGTCTTGAAATAAATGTAAACTTAATTTCTTTTCAGGGACTAGCCTGTATTCCTATTCTCTCTCATTGTCATGCAAAATGCAGGACTGAAGATCCATATAAAAATGGATAAACTTTGCAACCATGAAAGCTCATAGATGTTGGGTCAAGAAAATACAACTTTCAGCAAAAAGTGAAAATGATAGAAACTATACAAAAACGTTAGTGACCTCTATACATACAAACTGTCACACAAACTAACTATTGCTATTGTGAATGGCAATAACTGTGTCTCTACACAGTAGTCATTACAATGATAAAAAGACCCACTGTGAAAGGAAGGGTATATTTACAGATTGCTGTAATACACAATTACCTGTTGCACATGAGCCATATGAGGCTGGTTGGTATAGGCTGGCTGAACATGCGAGGGATGGATGGTAAATACAGTTTGCTGTGTGGGGAAGCTATTTTGTGGGGACTGTGCATTGGAGCCTGGTGTCATAGAAGGTGGAGTGGGAGCAAGCCCAGCATGGTATATAGCAGACTGCTGCTGCTGGTTGGCCAGGTGAAGAGCCTGTGCTGCTTGATGTTGGTGGTGCTGTGAAGAGGAAAAATAGAACTTCAGGAAAACATAAGTAGCACAACAAAAAGAAGATTGTATCTGTTCTTCATAGTTCAGTCCAACACACCTGTGCATAAATATAAAAGGAAATGTTTCATAAAATTGGAGCCATCCCCAGAGGGAGAGCAGATAGACTTCCATTTAGGCATGAGAGGAAAAAACAAACAATTAAATTAACTCCAAAAATGTTGGATTCATAGATCACATGAAACTTAGTATTAAATATATATTTTTAATAGAAATAAAAAAGTTAATTTGGTATTCTATTTAAACAAGTGCTCTCCTGTACTGTAGCTTTTCCAGTGTAATATAATAGCTAAAAAAAGGTATAAGGTAGTTTAGTTTAATATTAAAAATGGGGAAACTCCCAAAGTGTTTGTTTGCATATCTAAACATCTTATTAACCAGTGCTTAAAAGCTCCATTTCCCTTACTCAAAACTTCCAAGCAGTCCCTGCAAAAAGGTCTTCCCCTGCAGTTCAGGTGTACAATGTTTCTACTGGTACTAGATGTACGAGAACACTTAAAGACTGTATCAAGAACATTTTTTTCAATGCTGCTGGGAGATCATCTGTAAGTGGCTAGTACATTTAGTACCCATAGAAACATTGTATGCATGAGCATGTGGGAGCAGACCCTTGCAGGAGCTGCTTAGCAGGTTTGAGTAAGTGAAAACAGAGATATGCAAACACACTTAGGTTTAATATTAAAAACAATGAAACTTCCATATACCTTTAATATTCCACAAGTTTAAGCATAACTGGTGATCTTACGTATGCCCAGTCAAAATGGAAATACACAGCATACATAGTCTTATTTTCAAATTATTAAAAATAAAATCTCCTTATGAGAACTTTAATTTTCTCTGCCAGAGCCAAACAGACTTTACAGGGTTCAAAAATTACCCACAGGCTGATAAGGGCCCAAACTGATCATGGTTTAGATTTGGCTCCTTAGACAAAATGTCTCCAATTAGATCAACTACCTGCACAGGGCTTGGAGCAGGATGACTACCGCCATGTTGGTTCTGTTGTTGTCCAGTAGGTGTTGCAGAAGGCTGAGGATGAGGAGGGTGTGGATGCAGTGCTGCATTTGGGTGAGCGTACTGCTGAGCTAAAGAGCTGGTTGAAACTGGAAGCCACAGAAAGGGAGAAAACTAATGAGAATTGAAACATTAACATGCAGCTGAACTTTCAAGTGACACTAGAACAGTGGTGGCCAACTCAGTCCTACGAAGGCTACGAACAGTTCAGGAATTCAATCTCTATTGGTCTGAGCCCAGTTGGAACAATAAAAATGGAGAAACACTGGTATGCTGATGCAGACAAACAGAATATAATACAGAACGATATTGAAATCCTGGGCTGTTGGTGGCCCTTGGAATATAGCGTTGTCTACCAATGCACTACACCAATGACTTTACATGCATATGTATTATTGTTGTATGATATCCAACCCATTAGCTTAACCACACATTAGCTCTGTTCATACACACCACTGAAAGCTTCACTGCATTACTGTAGCAGGTTAGACAACACTAAAACAATCTCCAATTAATATTAGGCACAAATATAGGGACAATTCAAATGGTCAATACAGTTTAATTAAAGGACCTCTGCAATGTCGTAGGAAGATGTGCTAGAAATAGGAATTTTATTAATAATCTGTGCATAATTTCAATACCTAAGAGTGATATATTCAATAAATACATTTTTAAAGGCTAGAGTATTAGCCTCCAGCTGAACGGATTGTCTCCTCCCAGAATGGAGAAGGGGGTGCTTTATCTAATCAAATTGAATGAGAGAAAGGCCAAAAGATTTTTAGAACCGATCAAAGCTATCATACACAGGCTGCCCGCACAATAAAAGCTCATTGCCACGAGAAGCCATCAAGTTTCCATTGAATGAAGACCACTGTGGTAATAGTGCTAATTTTTCAGGCACAAAGCTATGTCTGCTAGACAAAACAGCATTTCTTCATTGACTTTATAATGAGTAGACACCAAGAACAGCGGGGTTTGATTGTTTTTAAAAGTAAGTTTAACATTGAATATTGCTTTTTTGAAATTATTGAATTTGATTATTATTCATGATCAATGCCTTCTATCTAGTTCCTGTTAAAACAGATTGTTAACAAGTGGAGATTTTTAAAAGGGCATTGCATTGGTACTTTTAAGGGGGAAAATCATTTATAATGCAAAACAACAAAGAGTCAAAGGCTACCTTTATTTACTGAACTAGCCTACGCAAATTTGGGTGTATGGAAAGCCACCATTTTGTTTCTGTTTATCGGCTTCTATAAAAAGGCCTTGATAACTTACAGCTGTTTAATTGGACGAATGGAAATAACCGTTGCACTAGTAAAGAGTAAAAACATAACATTTTGCACATTATCAAATCTGTAAATAGGGGGCTGAACAGCCACTAATTCGAGTTTATGGCCCATGGCTTTATCAGTATGCATCTTGCATCTTTTTATTTAGAAAAACAGCCCTTTTAAACATGCAGGGATTAAATAGCCTAGGGCAAAAATACATCACGGACTAGATAAAACTGAAAAGTCTAGGGAACCCATAATGGGGCAAAGTATCACGCAAGCTATTGTAATAATATGGCTTTCTTACACTATCTTGTAAAAGGACAAGGCAGTTTCTGTATTCTCTTAAGCAAGAGGCATTTTCAGCACACATGACAGCAATACATGTGCAGAACAAGAGTTTATTAAGCTATTGCAGCTTATTTATTCGCTTACAAATTATAAAAGGAAAGAAGTTTAAAAGTTTTTTTGCAAATTATTATGAAGTTGATTGCTTTTTATATTGCATGCAAAATTATACAGTAATAAAAAGCTACTGTGTTGGTCCACTATACTGCAAACCTAAAATACAATGTGCGAGAAAAAAAATGGAACAAGAATGCACAACTTACTGAATGTACATATGCTTACTGAGCCAACTAAACTAGTTTTTACAAGTGCAATTAAAGCACACAAAGAAATTACAATTTGCCTGGAATAGTGATGTCTTTCGCTGTGAGAAATAAAATTATATATGGAGTTGTGTTGTTTTTTTATGAGTATCCTTCATATGAAGTATGCTTCACAAAATTAAATGGCTTGTAATTTTATGTAACTACAGCATCTATTCTGATGAAGAATCTCACATTTTTTTTTCCATATTCCTTTTTTAAATATAATGCATCTAAAAGGAGCAGGTTTTAATCATTACAACAGGTTTTGAACAAATTTTAAGCAAATCTGGTTGACCCAGATTGTAAATCTCACTGGATGACCTCTAAAAGCAGTTAAAAAAATCGAATACATTTTTTAAGCTCTGGAACTTTCATTTGAAAACAGAAAACACCATCTTTGTGATGCAACAAGAACATATTTTCCCCATTTTTAACATTACCTGTTCAATACATTATTTGTGTTGAGGCACCCCAATGGACAAGGTCTACAAAAATGGCTTAAACATGGCTTAATACTGATAAGAGGGATGTGTATTTTTTCCAAGAAGAAATTGTCGTTCATTTTAGATTATGCCGCAATATATTGGAATGTGCAGGTCAAAATGGACAAACCACATTATGAACAAATGGGGCAGAGGTGTAACAGCATCAGACTAAACTTGCAAGAAACCTATAATACCTTTATTTTGTATTAACTAAGGTCAGTAAACTAAGCTGCTTCATTACAAGCATATACCATTAATGTGCAGCATCTACCTAGCATGTGATGGACCTCTAGTGTCAGACCAAAGCAGTGTCAGTGGTCTTGCCATGGGAATCAACTGACTCTCCAGATACAACTCTCCTGTAAAGTAAACAAGGAGTGTATTTTCACTTTGTTTATAGAAGGAGAGAAGCGCCATAACCTTGCTACACAGCCTCTGGAACAAACAAGAACAAACCAACAACAAATATCTCCATACATTTATATATATTATATATAAAGGGACTGCTACCGATACATTTGCTGCTAATAGGGATTGGTGACCATCCCCATGTATAGGACAAAGTGCAGGAGCAAGTATTCAGTATTCACTGACACTTCAGAAAAGGCTTAAAGGAACACTACTGCACACTGACTCAATGTCACTCTTCACACTGTAGGATTGCTGATCTATTTATTCAGCTGTACCTCTTCACTTACAGAATCAATATCTTTGTTTAAACACATTCCACAGAAAAACAGCCTCCCGCTCTAGCATTTTTTAGAACATCTTAAAAGCGACACAGTGAAGATTACAAACATAATATCATTAAAAAATATATATATATATTTTGAAAATAATATCCAATTGATAATTTCCTACAAAAAGCATTGTGGTTTGTTTTTTGGAGCCGTCAGGCTTTCTGAGCCATCCAATAACAGATGCATTGCTTTTGTTAATGAGAGCTCATTGTCATTAATTAATAATTAGCTCTGAGGCACTGGCAGCCTTATTAAATTGAAATTTTAGTTCGTGAACTTCTATCCATAAGCAAAGTCTTCACGAACTAAAAACTTCTGTAAAAATATATGCTATGTATTTAAATAAATAGAGCCCTATTCAATTGGCCGAATCGCAATTTAATAAGGCTGTAGGTCTTTTTTCTTTGTGATGTTACTTGAACTTAAGACAATGGATAAAAACACGCTACTTGGGTCTGAGAAATTAATGCAGATATTTTCATTCACAACATCTGTAAGTCTGCTTTAAGTGGATCAGAAAGACTGACAGCTTAATATGGGAAAAGCTCAATGATCGGTTATCAATTAAATGTGGTTTTTAAAAATGAATTTCCTAAAGTACTTATTACCTACAGTTTAAATTATACCATATTTATAACCTCCGCTGTCTCACCTTTAATACACATAATAGCTATAGTATTGTTTCTGTTCCAAGAACATATGCACATATTAGAATCCAAATATCATTCCTGAAACAAAAACAGTGACCACGCACATGAGTATTACTTTAAACACAAACTTGAAAAAAGGTAAATTATACAATGCTAAAAGTGAAGTTGTTCGGCTAAATTCTATTTCATCCGCTGGTGGATGAAAGTTTCATGTGATATAAATTTCAGAATATTAACTTTTGAGACTTCATGGTAATGGATCTTTCCGAATAAAGTTGTCCAGTCTTGGGTTTCACTATTTTTCTGGAAAAAAAAATCTCTTGCAATACATTCATAAAGTGGCCTTTTAATGCACAGTCAATCAGCAGGAAATGCAAACAAAATAACAACTCACTGGCAAAGTAGAAAGAAGGGGCTGTCTCCTTGTTGTTTGGTATTTTGGGACATGCTGAATTTGGGGAAATAGAAAGGTAAATTAGCCTTCTTAGAAAGCAAATAAAGGCGGACATGTATATGACGGACAATGAGTTTCAAGTGCAAGGTTCATTATGTCATATTCAACACAGTTATTGTTCTAAACATTATACAATCTGGCTGTAGAAACAAATCATTTTAGTTATTCTCCTTCTAAGATCCTCAATTTTGGGAAAGTATTATACCACTGATAAAGTGAAAGTGTGGTGGGAGGATAAATAATTCCATATTTAATACTTTAAATTGCAAACATTGTTTTCTTATTCCTTACATAAACTGAGCACAAGTCAATTAGCAGTACAGATTATCTTTGTTATGCACTGTCCACCTGAAAAAAAATCTAGTTGTAAGAGAATCAATTTATAGAAATGAAGTAAATTAACTAAAGTAGTCATACCATACTTTTTACACATTTTACTGTATTTACAATAGCTCGAGTAAGAAATGCCAACATAATAGGATATGTTGGCTATAACAATAGACTATATTGATGGAATGATATACAGTTACATAAACTAGAATAAAGTGATTTAAAAAGTCATGTTTTAAAGTAGCACATGGTATGACAGATCTTGAGGTAGCACAACAGAGGTGTAACCAATGTTCATTAATAAATCTAGTGTGCCACATTGAGGCTTTGAAGGTTTTACTCTTACCTCCAAATCTGCCACAGAATATATTTTGCCAAATTGGGATTTGATTGTTTAATAAATTAAGGTAAAAATACTTATGAAAGTCTAAAATGGTGAGGATGTGATAACTTTCAAAAGCTTGTTTATTTCTATAAGAACTATCATTTAAACATTTGACTTCAGCTTAAAAAAATAACATAACTATTGGCAGAGCTGTAAGACAGGCAAGCTCAGTAAATTTACATTAAAGTTTGTAATTTCTACCTGCCAGTCAGCCTGACCAATCCACCAAGCATTGGTTGTTAGCAATTATAAGTAATCACTCCTTCAGGGTTGGTTACATTGTTTTCAGTCTAAAGGCGGGCAAAGTTGAGATTAATGAGTATGTGCAGATCCCAGAAATTAGTTAGGATATTTATACCATGGGGGACTGCATATTCTCCTATTTTTTAATATCAGATGTGGATTTCTATCGATTATTGCCAATATACTATGGGAGCTTGAAGACTTCTCCATAATGCTTGTACTCATACAATCAATTACATAACGGTGGTTCATGAAACACAATATTCTAAACAAAAACAGTAGTATATGTGCAGCCATTAAGAAGTAACTTGCTACTTCCCTCTGCCAATAAGAGGATTAAAGCATTGCAGTCCCCTCCACAGTGACATGGAGGCAAACCGAGCAATAGCAAGTCCTAGTTCAGTACAGCTGTATTTGTAACTATGAGACTTGGTTCCTATCTTCCATCTAAGTTAAGAGTTGATTTAGAGAACCAAGACAAACATTAGTGTTTATGTTCCCAACAAATACTTCATTCAAACTGCATGTCTTTAGTACATGAAAAATGTATACATAAAGACTCTGCCATTTACTACTGACACATATGTGTTCTATGAAGAAATCTGCTTAAAAAACAGAAAACAAAGTGGCCATTGTCCATATGCCTCAGAATGCAGAATTGTGAGCTGAAAATGGCATGGGGGTGTTTTTCCATTTTATTACATTTTGTATCATTCTCTATTGATGGAAGAAGCCAAGAGACAAGGATTCTCTGTTTCATTAAACCAGCAGCTGATCATTCAAAGGGGTTATTTTGCCTTGAAAATATAAATACTTGTATAGATGATAGAAACACTTGACAAAGGGTGAAGTGGAGATAGTAAACAGATAAATACATTTAGGAGGTAAAATTGTTAAATAAACAATACTGCAAATGTATATTTTTACTTTATTTTTCCAGGTTATCAGACATTGCTGCAAATTTGTAAGCTTGAGGCACATCTTTGCTAAAAGATTACAGAATGGAGGAGGCAACCTGTTCTAATAGAACATGTGCAAGCCAAACTGATATAATGAAGGTATTTGAACAGTGAAATTATGCTTCAAAGTGAAGTTTTGTACTGGGTATTTAGTCTATGCACTCTCTCTATATAATGATTTGAAAAAGAAATGAATGACGACATGGTGATATTATGAGTTGATAAACATTTGTATACCTATTTTCATTTCTGTTTTTGGAAAGTGCCATCTTAAACAATATATGAAAGGAAGGTTGTCACAAATGAGGACCCATTATAATGACATTAGGTGCCCTATTATGAGAAAAGGTAAAGGCCCAATAATAACTAGTGATAATTTTCAAGGTTGGTGGTATTATGCAAAGACTGTTTCTAAACTGCCCAGACTGACATTACTAAATTTACAATGCCGCCAATATGATAATACTTCATATTCTGGCCTACTTCCTTAAGTGTTCAATGCCACAAGTGCACAAGAATAAACAGCATAAACTTGTGTGGGTCAGGAGCCAGATCACAACAAATGAATCCTTCTTCAGACTGAAGTGACAAGACAATTACAGTGTAACTTCTGTTATAGTAGGACATATATTACTGCAAATACATTGTTACTGGATGTTACAGAGTTCCTTACCATACATAGCATGTGTCTGCTCAGGAGTGCCATATTGTGTTCCAGATGAAGATACTAATCCAGCCTGTGCGTGTGACGGTGGAGCCATCATTCTGGTGTTTCCCTGTATCACAGGGCTATAAACATGGGGATGCTACAACAGATACAGAAAATGGAATCAGCACACAAAGGTGCATCTAAAATGAACAAACACAAATATATAACTGTATGCTTAATAAGACTGTATAAGTTTCAAATATGGTATAAATTTATAATTACAGATAATAAGCTATTCAGTTACTCCCTGGGATCTGCACCTGTTCATTCATCTCAATGGAAGATAGCTTTAGACTGAAAAATAATGCAGCCAAACCACAAGGTCAAGCTGCATTTTTCTTGTTATAATTCTAAATATCACCATATCTAGAACCTCTGTGGTGTCCCTCAACTTTGATTACAAAACCCAACAGAGAAAAAAGCACTAAAAGTTAGCAAGATAAATACATTTAGCAGCTTGAGGTTAGACAATCTGGTAGAGTTCCATTATGTCTATATTCTATTATGTCATAAAAAAACATTACCTGTGACTGATAATGTGGCACATGCGGCATGAGGGGCTGATTAGGAAACTGTTGAGGACTGTATGTAACATACTGTGCAGAATAGGCAGGTGGAGTAGCTACTATTGGAGGTCCTGCAGCAGAAACAGGATGCATCATGGTATTCTGGTGATGCTGATCCTGTCGTTGTTGGGGCATATTTGGTACTGAAATACAAAAAGTACAGAAACTGTTTTCTCTATCTATTGTCTATTTTAAAAAGTTTTTTTTTTGTAAGCAAAATTACAATAAAAAGACAAGGCACCAAAATGTGAGGAACTCAAATCTGCAGGCTGCATAGGGCTTCACAGCACAACCGATAGATAAGAGAAGCAATTCAAGTGGGAATGTGGAAACTAGAAGACACATTTGATGGCAGTTCTATGGCAGGGGCTACATTATCAATTTTCGTAAAAGAAAGTGATAAAATGTTATTTTTTATTTAAAAAAGTATTTACATACAGCAGTTAATATTCTATTCCTTTCAACATAATTAAACAGAGTTGACATTAACATAAAATATCAATTTCCAGGCAAGGAATCTAGAGAGGAAAAGGAAATGCCAGACCTCATTAATCCATAAAAGCAAACTTTCATGTAATATCAAACTATGAGCAGTGATTTATTTTACATTCTAAACCTATTTTGATCTTCATATTAATATTATACTTATGTGGTCACTTTAATTATTAAGAACCTAAAGGCAGCAAGTATACTGCATTAAATAAAAAAATTGTTAATTGTCTAAACAGTACGTCTTTGGTGTGAGATGCTCCAAGTACAGGATTCCTAGAAGATTAAAAGGCAAAGTATTCTTTATGGAGAGCATTCATGGTTGTATTTGCTTACCTATATTGTGACATAGGTGCAATACTGTGAACTGCCTGCCTTTACTCAATCCAATTAATGCTATTGCAAGTCGCAAATAATGGTCTTATTCTAGAAAGGAACAGGTATCTTATCACTCCTGTTACTACTTTATTTTTGCTTCTACAATAGTTTTTAACCATATTAAAATTTGCATAAAAAAAACGGAGTAAATGTACAAGTCAGAAAGTTGAAGTGGTTCTTATAATAGATCATGTCGCATAGCAATAATGAAATTACAAAAATATGGCAGATTTAACACTACTGGGAAGATCAAGAGATAATATATACTTCATAAAATACTTTAGCAATTCATTTGTCACAACTACTAACAGGTTTACTTATGTACTATGTAAAATCATAGCACATATCTTGTAACATAATAATAATAATATTAATAATAATTTAAAAAACCTGTTATAAAGGTCATGCAGCATGCAGACTGAGAAACTAATACAGGTGCCATTGCCTCACCTTTACCTGCTCTATATGTCTTAGCCTGATTCACAGGCATGGTCGTCATTGGAATTGAATACAATGGCTGAAAGAAGCAGAGTGGGCAAATATGTTAATATAGATTAAGTATTAAATAAAAAAAAACATTAAAATTACACATCAGCAAAATCTAGGTGAAATGGAGAATTGCATGCCTCCGCTGTACTTTTCTATGTACCTGTTTTAAGGTAGACATTAACTAAAAAATGTAATTTGTCATCCAAAGTCTAATCTGGTTGTAGAGTACTGGCAGGAGCACAGCAGTTAACAACTGCACCATATATGCAATACTCCAGATTTCGAGAATCTCATTCAACAGTCTTGATAATATATTATATGCTCTGTGCTTCGATTTAAGCTAAATATGATACCTTCTGAGTGTCCAAGTGAAGTTTTATTTTTCATTTTACTTTGTACAGTTACCTGAACTCCAGGGCTCACAGGAACCGGATACATCATGTTCGGTGCAAAACACACTGGCTGAGTATAAACAGGAGCTGGCTGCTGATGTCCAACCATCGATGGACTTGCCTGAGCTTGTGGTCGAGGAGAAGTTGGTGTTGTAGAAGGTTTTGGCTATAAACAAGATCAGATTGGCTAAGTAAACCCTCTATGTAAAGTGAAGGTTCAAAACCATATAGTATTGTGCAACTTGCAGATAAAATATTGGATCCCTATTATTGCATTTAACAGTCTAATTGCTCAGGTGAAATGCTCCTTTCATAAAGCATTTTCCATGTCAACAATGCAGCAAAGAACATGCTTTCCCCCTCCACTCGGCTACTTAATTATACTAGACAACAGCATAGTGGGTGAGCTTTAAGGGACCTAAGATCACAGTATTCTCTTCTGAAGAACTTGTTAATAAACAATGAAATAAATAAATAAATAAATATATATATATATATATATATATATATATATATATATATATATATATATAGTTTTTTTTTATATACAAGCAGTTAAACGGCAATAAGAGCAGCAATCTTTGTTAACCCAAAGTTCTTACAACATGGGAAAGGAATTGGGACACAATAATTCAGTCGATTCGATTGATAAATTGCAACACTTAGTGCACACGTTTTCAATAGAATTAACAGAAATGTTCTCAATATCCAAGGTCCTCTGCCTACAGTTAAAGCACATAAAAGGTGAATGCGTCCAGTACAGCAAAACTGCATACAATTGTTAATAAATTGTATCACATTTTTTCAATACTTTTATCATTTTGCCCATAAGCAAGTCTACTGTAAATACTGAATTTCTAGACTTTTCCAGCTTTGAGGGCAAGCTCACATAGTAGGATACAAGGAAGACATAGTGAGAAAGGGATAAAAGAAAACAATTACTTGAGCATATGATCGTGGATTGAATTCCTTTGCGTTGGGATTTAGAGTCGATTTTCTTACTTGCCTAAAAACAAACATGGGGTATAAGAAAATATGATTTATTACGCAATATCAGTTAAAAAGGATATGTAACTTAAGTAATTACTTGTATGTACTTTATTTTATAAAAAAATAAAATTTAAATCACTGAATTTATTGCCTAAAATCATGCCAATAGTCACTGCATTAGTCCCTTCATGGGTCTGCAGATTGCAGTGTATGCAGAGACAGACTCTGTAGTGCTCTAGCCTATCAGGGACTACATAAAAACAGTATGTTTTCTAAGACATGGTACCTAATAGGCTAGAAACCTACACTGCATTTGAAGGAGTGGGCAGCCTCATGCAGGGACTGTAGGCAGTAAAACAGAAGTTTAAATTGCTTCTTAATAAGCAAAGTACATACAAGTAAATAAATACATTGGTATATTATATACATAGTAAAATCCTTAGAAACCTTCCCATTAAGATATCAAAATCAAAAAGCTTCAAGATGATTTGAAGGCGTTTCAAATCTACTGTCCAGATATGAATACTATACTTAAAAAGAAAATTAAAATTTTCAGGGCTCAACTAATGCCAGGAGCCAGGTTGTCATGCCACAAAATGCTTACAGGCACCTAGATTGCATCCACTGCATGTCTCTGCAATTCAATTTTACCTGGAAGCAGACAGGCAGGCGTGACGGAGCCAGTGAGTATTGGTGCTACATTCCCTGGGTTCAGCACAGCACCCTCCAGCCGTACATACGTGTGTGATGAGTGAAAGCTGCTGCTGCTAGACTGACAAATATACTTAGCAGAGCATCCTATGTGCAGCTAATCTAGGCCTCTTTATAGAGACTCTCAAGTAACCAGAAACTATATTTATTCTACCAATCCGCGTGGGTGCCGGATAACTGAGAGTCTACTGTATTAGACTTTTTAACTTTAATAAGGGAATTTACATTGATAACACTGGACAGACATGTGAACTGCAAAGTTATAATTAGCAAAATGTAAATAATGATGTAGCATGTATATTGCCTTTGCATATCGTCTTCATAGATGTATTCTTAAATAGGACATCTTGTAATGAGATCAGGCATCCTAAATGGATAATCCGCTTGTTTGTAGGTTATATCATGTAGTAAAACATTTAGCTCAGGATTTTTGATCTGCAGAGACTGCCAGGGCATTTATGAGAAAAGTCAACAATTCAGGAAGAGCACAATTCATAAATCAGAGATAGGAAAGCAAAAATAAGTATTCTCTTTTCTGCTCACATAAGACGAAAAGGTGTATTAAAATTATAATATGCTAATGTAATCAACCGTTTGTTTCTAGATTCCTCTTGCAGTCTTGTTTATTCAGAAAAAAAAAGCAGAGCACTATGTTGCCAGAAATATCTACTTCATTAATTGTGAATACTAATATTCTCGTATTTCAGGCTGGCTATTTTCTAGAAGAAGCTTGAGTCACTGAGCTGATGTAGAGAGGTTGGAGTCAAAGCAAGTTTAACTTTCTACATAGCCTATACAGGCAATTTTAAATAAGTCTTAAGATGTCCAACTACAGCACGAAAATAAGGGACATCATTGTTCATATCATAGTTAAAAGCACAGCACTGCTCGAGCATTTTACTATTTACGTTAATAAAAAGTGGGATTCCATCATGTAATAAACACACTATTGATCCTGAAGACGGTATCTTCAAAATTATATTAGCACAATTTTAAAGAATGGCAATTACAATATTGCATGGTCTTAAAAAAAAAAAAAAAAAAAAAAAAAAACTACAAGTAAACATTTGATTGCCTGAGAATATATATAGCTTACAGGTCAGATGGGGTGATATGATGGAAACCTCCACGAATATCAAGAGGGGAGTGTTGTCAGGGAAAAGAAAAGGTGCAAGAACAAGAGGTAATGGTTTGAAATTGGAAAATAAAAGATTTAGGGGTAATGTGAGAAAGTATTACTTTACAGAAAGTCTTCCAGTGCAACAGTCAAACAAGATTGGAATAGGCATAGGCTATCGTAAGGCTTAAGGGGAATCTTTAAAACAAAATTACCTTCCTGTTGTGGTGACATACATTGTAATTTTTAGAATTAATTTGGCTGCTCCTGTAGGCGAATTTGTGGCTCTGATTGCTCGATAAGGGTGGGAGAGGGGTCTAACTGCCAGATAACATTGTAGGCCTTTATTTTAGCCACCATGAAGACCAACTGCAATCCTAATTACCACTGTGCCACACATTTGCGTATAAATACAGCATCAACTGCATGGAATTCCCAAGGATTTATTAATTTTAGAAAAACGAAAAGCATTTTTTATGCTTTTAAGAATAATCTTAAAAAATATATATAATTATGTAGACAGGTTCCAATGTTTAACATATCATGAGACTTACTCCGCAGCATTTTCCTTCTTGTCATCCTTCTCATCACGCTCTTGTTTGACACAAGGTCCAGATGTCTGCACGCCTTGTGATGTTACTTCAGGGCCTCTCTTATGTTCAGCACTGTTGCTGCTGATGGATGGTGAGATGCTGGGACTGCTGGGTTTGCTGCTGCTGTTACTGGTTGGAGCATTACTGGCAGATTCACTGGCTGATTCCTTGACAACTGAATCTGCTTTCTCCTTTATGAGGTCTCTGGGCTTTTCCCCACCATCACGGTTTTTGACAAGCAGTTGATCCATAGTATCAGGACTGGAGCTAGGCTGCAACTGGAATTCAGGAAACAGATCAGTTACTATTGCCAAGTGCAATAGAATAGATTATTCATTATGATCCTTTCTTTAAAAATAAAATTTATGTGTGTGTGTGCGTGTCATAATTAGATAGAAATTGCTAAAAATGTAAACCCACAGGAGAAACTTACCCTAAAATCATTTTTAAACTTCTTTAAATCGTCAAGCTGCTTCCTTTGTTCTGAAGCCATAGGAGACACTACTTTAAATAATAAAAAAAAAGCGAATGAACAAAAAAGGTACTGGAATAAGCAGAAAAAAACATTACTCTGGACAAGAAATCAAAATTGTTCAAAGTAGACATCACTTTCAAAGTCACCTGCAAGATGTTACGGCAAAATTAAACCGCATCGGATTTAAAATCAAATATATAAGCTATTGAATGATCAGCGTGTGTAAAATTTGTTTTGTAAATAACCGTTCAACCAAGCACTTTGGATAAATGCATTATAAATGAAAAAAATAAAATAAATACATACAAGAGATCAGAATGGTACATAAAATGTGTACAATTATTTTAAAACATTTTTCATTATTTATTTAACCTGTCTGCAAAAACATGCTCTTAAAAAAATAAAATACAATGCTCGAAAATGATAATTTACTAACTTGAGACAAGAACAAGAACTTTTGATTGAAAACAGCACAAATGCAAAATCACAAGTAACAAACAAGTAGATGTGTAAGAGAACTACACTTGGAGTCTGTTTTTCATCATCAGTACAGATCTTATGACACAGCTTACAATTTCATGCATTGTTTACTAAATACTCAATTAGCTGTAGTTACTAATCCTTTAAACTTCAGATGATTCAAAATTCTAGGAAG
>CM050163.1:441146119-441173619 GCA_027410445.1 Discoglossus pictus | reverse complement strand
CTGCAGTCTTGAAATGCCCCTTCAATCAATGTCTTGAGGCTTATAAAGGGTTTCAATATAGAACAATTATTTTAGATGCTATTGCACAGAACATTAGATTACAAGAGGTGGCTGTGGAGTGTAAGATAAATTAACAAAACAAATCATAAAAAAATACAAACAAAAAAACAGAGGTGTTGTACCTTCTGATGACATGCGTTTAGGCATAGTAGAGACAGGAGCTGGAGAACCATGAGCAGAGGGGTGAGACGGGGGCCTGGATGGCCGCGAAGGGGGCCTGGAGGGCGGCCTTGTAGGGGTGGCTGCCCGAGGTGGAAGAGAGTTGGGGCCTGACTGGTAGCGAGAAGATGGGCGGGAAGAAGGAGATGGACAAGGCGATGGCCAGGGAACACCTGACAGAACAAATGAGATGAAGGAAAGTGTATAATAATAATAATTATAATAATAATAAAAAATAAAATAAAATAAAAAGAGGAAAATAAAATAATGGGATGGACAAAGAAAAAAAAAACAGGTCAACAGAAAAGTAATATAACAAAAGAGGGGAAATGGTTTCTGGCATTCAATCTTTGGTGGAGGCAAAAGGAACATTTACACACTACACATGCACAAAAACTATGGGCAACTGCGGAGGTAAGATGCATAAACATATTCATTATCAAAGGATGCCATATGTGTGTTGGTGATCATTGGTTTATATAGTACTAAAGAATGAAAAAGCTACCTGTGTTCCAAAGGAGGTTAAACTACTGCACTTACCACCAATACCTCTCTGTCACCAAGCCTAGATCTGTTCAAAATGGCGTTTAGATCTTTCATGACAGACAGCTAGGTTTTAGAATACTTGCCTCCATTGACAACTCGTTGGTCAGCACCCGAATTAGGGCTGAAGTCAGAGTGAGATCCAGTCCTTGAAGCAGTAGGTCCTGATCCAGACTGGCCCATCCTTGGGGAATTTTGTCTCCCACTGTGACTGCTCCATGACATGCAATCTCTATTTCTTTGTCCTGGTGGAATGTACTTATTTTCCCTGAAATAGAAAAATATGGAACAATTTGTTTTTGCATTTACAAAGTCTGGTGAGATACTAGAATACCATTTACGAGACTGGGCATCCACAACTGTGTATCACGGTTTCTACTTTTATTCTATAAATCCAAATAAAAAAAATAAAATAAAACTTTTAATTAATATTACATGCTTAGAAAATCAAAATTTTAAAACATTAACCGTATATTTTAAAGCTGTGTGCTGCAAAATGTATGAATTCATAACTGTACATAAATTGTAGAAAACAAAGGTTAATGAAAAATGGATTGATGCATCTCAGTGATGATAATGAAATGTTAACCGTCATCTGGAGTGCTTCACAGAAACAAATCACTGCACAAACAGGATGTGTATAATCCTCACAACAGGGATGTCCTGATTAAACACGTTAACAGATTAAATTAGCTCCATAACTGTAGAGTATAGTGGAAGTGAGTTAAGGTTAACAGTTTCTGACTTTGGTAAAAGGTATAAAGTTGGAAGAGGGCACCTATGAAACTTGTACCTAGGGGACCCTGACATATATTACTGCAGTAGCCGATTATCTGTGGAGATACTGGAACAGATTAATATCAAAGCAGTCCTTAAACTTGTACATACTGTTAAGTGTAAAGCTACAATAAAATACATTATATATTTTACTTATATTGTCAACAGATGGACATAAGCTATATTGTACTTTCTATTTCACTGCATCCATATACACACTAACAGCACACTATTAAAGCAATGGTTAAACATCCCTCTACTTCAAGAAAGACCCAATTGTTTATAACATATGCAAAAAAAACTAACAACATTGGCAGCTGTATAAAAGTATGTACATAAAAAAACCAACAACAAAAAAAAACATGAATGTTTGAAGACGAATTACGTATAGAATAACCGCTCTAGTCTTCAGTTCATTAACCCGCCTGGCGGTATGATTATGTCAGTATTTAGAATGTTAAAGCGGTACATTAAAAAATACTGACAATCATACCGCCCTTTCCACCTTCCTTATCCTCCTCCTTCCCCCTTATGATCCTCTCCCCCCCTCCTCCTCCCCCATATTGTCCTTCTCCATTTCTCCTTACCCTCCCTTGCCCCCTTCCTCATCTTCCCTTGCCCCGCCTCATCCCGCTAACCTCCTCCTCCCCTCCCCCCCCGCTACCTAACCACCTCCTCCTCCCCTCCCCCCCGCTACCTAACCTCCTCCTCCTCCCCCCCCGCTACCTAACCTCCTCCTCCTCCCCCCCTTCCCCCCCTACCTAACCTCCTCCTCCCCTTCCCCCCCCGCTACCTAACCTCCTCCTCCCCTCCCCCCCCCCGCTACCTAACCTCCTCCTCCCCTCCCCCCCCCCGCTACCTAACCTCCTCCCCTCCCCCCCCGCTACCTAACCTCCTCCTCCCCTCCCCCCCCCCGCTACCTAACCTCCTCCTCCCCTCCCCCCCCACCTAACCTCCTCCTCCCCTCCCCCCCCCGCCACCTAACCTCCTCCTCCCCCCCCCGCTACCTAACCTCCTCCTCCCCCCCCCCCGCTACCTAACCTCCTCCTCCCCCCCCCGCTACCTAACCTCCTCCTCCCCTCCCCCCCGCTACCTAACCTCCTCCTCCCCTCCCCCCGCTACCTAACCTCCTCCTCCCCTCCCCCCCCCGCTACCTAACCTCCTCCTCCCCTCCCCCCCCGCTACCTAACCTCCTCCTCCCCCCCCCCCCCCGCTACCTAACCTCCTCCTCCCCTCCCCCCCCGCTACCTAACCTCCTCCTCCCCTCCCCCCCCCGCTACCTAACCTCCTCCTCCCCTCCCCCCCCCGCTACCTAACCTCCTCCTCCCCTCCCCCCCCGCTACCTAACCTCCTCCTCCCCTCCCCCCCCGCTACCTAACCTCCTCCTCCCCTCCCCCCCCGCTACCTAACCTCCTCCTCCCCTCCCCCCCCGCTACCTAACCTCCTCCTCCCCTCCCCCCCACGCTACCTAACCTCCTCCTCCCCTCCCCCCCCGCTACCTACCTCCTCCTCCCCTCCCCCCCCGCTACCTGACCTCCTCCTCCCCTCCCCCCCCCCCGCTACCTGACCTCCTCCTCCCCTCCCCCCCCGCTACCTAACCTCCTCCTCCCCTCCCCCCCCCGCTACCTAACCTCCTCCTCCCCTTCCCCCCCCCTACCTAACCTCCTCCTCCCCTTCCCCCCCCCTACCTAACCTCCTCCTCCCCTTCCCAACCTCCTCCTCCCCTTCCCCCCCCCCGCTACCTAACCTCCTGCTCCCCTTCCCCCCATTTCCCTGCCTAATTATGCTCTTAAATGCAAAACTCTAAAATGTTTTAAATTTTACAGTTGTACTTTAGACTTTTCATTGTCACCAACTTCATGATCTGCAAACATACCTAGTGGTCACAGGGTGCCCATCCCTATCACTTGCATTGCGCTGAACAGCAGTGTATTTTTCCTCCTCTGACCGCTCATCATTTTCCAAAGCAACACGAGCTTTATATTGGGAGCTTGATTCAATCTCATCAGCTATTTGAGCAGCCCTTGCTTCTCTCTTTAAATACTCATCAGAATTATCTTTCTCCAATGGAACTCTGCAGGAACAATAAAAAATGGGAATGAATATTCCAAGATTATAATTAACATTTGTTCACAAATATGTATTTTTTAAATTAAAGTATTATTGTTGTAGTAATGGGAACACACAGACACTTTAGTATATATGTTGTTAAAAAGCCTGCACATCAGTATAATTAAATAAGTTTTAGAAATGCACAAGGGCCCACGTATATCATTACTCTTTAGTTCTCAAAGTATCTCCCGCAGGGTTGTACCAAAGTGGAATTGGCATGAATACAAGGAATGTAAGACTAACTGAAGTACCCAATCAAAGATACAACTTGTAAAACATTACAACCTAGACTTGCTGATTGAGGTGGTTAAAAAGGGCACAAAGATAAATAGGGATATGGTTGTATGAAATATTCCATTGTTTTAATCAGGTTCATGACTTACTATTAAAAAGTTAGTGCAAATGTTATATAATTAAGCTTGAAATATAGGGATTTTAAGCATATGAAAGTTACGGAACAAAGTTTAAGATGATTAGCTTTCTCAGTTAAAAATGATTACACAAGAGCAGCAAGGCAAGTTGGTATATTTGCTCTAACATTTAAACGCCTCTGGGATTACACACCGATTTAACAAAATGACTGCTCAATATCGAAAGTTTTTTTTTTTTTTTTTTTTATCTATATAGGTGATTTATGGTTAAAATACCCCACTCATTTAAACTCTCAATAATGTGTTTCCTAATAAATAAATATTTTTATTTGAATTACAAGATTGGTACAATAAATTAGTTTGTTGATTGGAAGAAACTTCAGAGATAAGGGAGACTTCAGAGTAAAAAGGAATGTAAGGCTTTGTAGGTTAATATTTGATGGTGGAGGATATTACAGTGATAAGGAGAAAACATGAATAAATATAATTGCATTTTTTTTACTGTTTCGATTGGTGGAAGAAGAAGATAGTAAGAGTTTAATGCAAAGCCAAGCATGGATTAAACACTATCCATGTACAGCCGTTTCAAGCTTACTGGCTATCATCAGCATGGAGCTGGATCTCAGCTTATGGACTGAAGAGCGAGGCATTTGTGGGCACATTTGCATGTCCCAGCTCAGCTTCCCAGAATGCAGTGCAATAACTGTTTTTCTCGGAATTCTGAGCTGGAAGCAGGTTTTTAGACATTAAACAAATTTAGACATTAGACATAAACTTGTTTTAGACATTCAAATGTCAACACAGATGTACTATTTATTTACGATGGAGGGCTTCTATCGCTCTTTTGCCAAATTTATTATATATATATATATATATATATATATATATATATATATATATATATATATATATATATATATATATATATATATATATATATATAAGTGAAGGATTTAAAAGTAAAAGGAATCTTACGTATAAGAGGATAGGCTGCTATCATAGGTGGACACCACACCATAATTTTCTTCATTGTAACGAAACATTTCATTGGCATCCCAACCATTAGACTAAAATAGAATAAAGGAACATTGTTACCATTTTATGTACGTGTCACAAGAAAATCCATTACATGAGAAAAAGATATACATATCTTTAAAAGGGACTGTCAGCCCAAAATAAAGTTTAATAAAAAAAAATAATAATATTAATTTTAAAACACATGAAAACTACACATTTTATTGGTCATTTTTTAATAATGCTGTGAAAATAGTGTACACCTATTTAAATCCAGTCAGATCTCTTGCCTTATAAGAATTGAGATACAAACATATGGAATTGCACAAATAATGTTGAAAAACTCAGGAATAATTTATTGCAGACAAATGGCTAGTACAATGCATAGCTAATTATGAATTTTGTTCAATATGAAACCAACTTATTGTTGGGATGACAGTGTCTACTTATGCATTTGACTGCTCATAAGAGATTTTATGAGTGGTAAGATACAGATATCGACCAATTGCTGCTGAGCTGATACAGTAATTAATGTTCTTATTGGGGAGGTTTGCCATAAACCTGTGTTGCACTTACTACATCATTGTCTAATGATTCCAGCTCCTCGTTGGTAGTAGATGTGCTGTTATTAATGAGGCCTTCACCCCCATCCCAGGGCTCTAGGTCTTTTTCTTTGTGCTCACCATTTACTTTAGAGGTGATACAAGAATCGGTGAAGCCATCTGAAGGAGAGAATATGCTATTCTGGTAAAGGGCACAATACCATGCACAGATGAATTATACAGTTAAAGATTTCTCTTTTCAAAACACTGCTTTTTACGGATACCTCCATATCTATACATAAAAATCATGAAGTTACATTCAGATTATACATTTTTGCCAATATATATAGTGTGTGTAAATATAAATAAATAAAACTGCACATGTGCTAAAGCTGTATATATTCAATATATGCAAATATATGTTGTGTCATCCATAGACACATTAAAATTATATGTTTTAGTTTAGCTTTAGCATTCACACTCCTACAAACACTTTATTTACAAAACAAAGATTCTAGCATTACCTGATCCATTAATTATCTTCTAAATCAACTGAAAGTTGACAAGCAAACACATTGTTGCAGGAGCTTGTTTATTTGGGATATCTTGACTATGCTGACAAACCAGGTACACAAATCTTTCAGCAGCACCAATACAATAGTTGTTGGGAGTCAAATTGCCTCTACTAAGACAAATGCGCAGAATAATAGCACAGCTACCCCCAACTTAAGTGGGATAATGTTTCCAAACATCAGTTTAACAGTCCTTTTGCATGTATAGGCATAAAACAAGGAGCACCTTTGTGTTACCTGTAACTAGTTGTAACTTAACAGAAATTTAAAAATTAGCTACTGGGAAAGACAAAAATTAAACTGTTCCTCTATATCTCTTATTGAGAAGTATCGGGCTAACAATACCGACATCAGAACGGTGTCCCTGAGCATAATTGTAGTTGAATATGCTTGACCTAAACCCTATGGGCCTCATTCAACTGTGTTTAGGCCAATTGAATAGGGCTCATTATAAGCACAGTACATATTTTTTTTATAGACGCTTTTAGTTAGTGAAGACCTTGCTTTTGGATAGAAGTTAAAATAAACCGGTACCCACCTACCTATAACTTGGGTAATAAAAAGGAGTCACCTGGTATAGGCAGTTTGTTTTTTAAGATTAATCTGAATCTTGCAGTGTCTTGTGGATACTAATGCACATGCCACAACACACTGATTTGGGGTGCCAGATGTGCAAAGTTGCAGAATTTTACATTAACTACAATGGTGGATGATTCACATATGGTGTAAATTGAATCTATAGGTAATGGCAAGTATCATCTGAATGCAAAGCCACAATTTTAAATCAAAACAGAAAAACAATTGATTGGAAGTATTCAGAATAGCTGGGTAAGTTATGATTTAGGGTTGACAGTTTGACATCTAAGGCTTATTAAATTAAATGGAGTGTAAGAAATCTTTCCATAGAACCATTATATCAGAGTGTCATCAAAATAAAATCCATTCCGGAAAACATGCAAAAAATAAAGATTTAAATTGAATATTAGTCCCTTTATGCCTATACTGAGCATATATCTGGCAAAAGGGTGAAATTCCAATTTAGGTTAAATATGACAAATAAAACAACAACATGATGCAAGAAAAAATGACCTACAGAAAAGTCAAAATTACCTGATTCTGAAGGAACTAAAATGGATATGGAGAAAAAAAAAAAAATCAAAAGATCAGATAGGGAAAAAATAAAGAAAAGGAAACTTCAGCTCTAGTTACAAAACAGGGCATAAATACAAACATTACCAAAGTGATTTAACGTGATTAAAATACTACAGGCAATATCCATGTACCCCATTTTAAAAACATTCAACCCTAAAAAAAAAAAAAAAAAAAAAACATTGACACATAAATAAAAAGGCCTGCATTCAAGCAAATTTCTCAATGCATAAACATTATGTATCAAAAAGTTATCACAGATTATAAATTACAGATACCCAAAGAGAGTTGTTAAAGAAAATTACAAAAACAATAAAAATTGATTAAAAAAAGGCACAAACTTAGCATACTAATCTAACTGGTTTGCAAGTCCTCAGATCATTTACCAACAGTGCAACATAAAATGCCAAAAAACAGGCAGAAAAATAAGTTAGCTGGTCTGTGAAGGCCCTTGGGAATAAATCAAGTTATCTACCAAGACCCTAGCCAACTCTGTTATATTATAAAAAAAAACAAAACAAAAAAACACACAACTAAATTTGCAGGTTTGGTGTGCACTACTTCCTCATTTCTCCCAGATAAGTACAGCTGGGGTTGAATGCACTCCCTAGTAAGCTTTATTTTTAATGTTAAAGAGCATTCACCTGTAAAAGTTTTGAAACATGCAAACTAGGCAGGTTTCAAAACTTTTACAGCTACCTCCTATGTAGAGAGCGGAAGCTGCTATTTTGTTCCCTTTTCACCCCCAATACTGGAATGCTGAGATTGGGTCAAATGTTCAAAAAACAGTTCAGAAGCCAAACTGCAGCCGAGTTCTAAGATATGACAGATACTTTAAATTTCTAGCTCATGTTCTTCCACATCGAAGAAATGTGTAGCAATTAAAAAGGCAAAAGCTAGAAGCTTTACAAATATATTTGAACTTCTAAGCCAACTTCTTTCATATAGAAGCTTTTATATTTATTTAATGCTGCTATGAGATTTAATAGGATTAAAAAGGGGTGCAAAGGTGGATCGTCATGCCCTTAGGATCCAGGCCAAAAAGCAGTCTTTATACAGTTAACATTGTAATCCACAGATACAAGCGGATTCCTCTAAAAACAAGTTTCTCAAAATAAAATAAAAAACTTTATTATCTAATATAGCTTCTATTGTTGATGTGTTACATACTTCACATAAGTGAAGGTTCTCTAAAACTGCTGTGAGAGTTAATGAATGAGCCAAGAAAAGAGATGGGTGTGGGGGTGTGGGGGTTCAAAGTCAATTATCTAAGACTAATTTATGTTTGTATTAAATAGACAATTGGATATTGTCATCACTTTACTAGAAGGCATCCATAACTATTAACATAAAATGATAAAGGTCATGGGCCTTTTATCATTTGTAAACAATATGTATTACACTCTTAAAAGGTCACTTGTTATGCAATAAAGATTATATTTAAAATACAATTTGAATAAGTACACAGGAAACCATGCAAAACATTTAAAAAAAAATGTAAATATGCTGCTACTGCCTGGAGGTAGGAGGAGACATGGAATACATATGTGAAAAATGGAAACGTGACAGCTAAAACTGCTTAGGGATAATAAAAAGCTCATTAGTTTGAGACAAAAAGTGCAAGAAGCACAGTAAAGCCTGTGAAATGAAAGAATAATTGCATATAAAAAGTGAAAATTGTAAAGGCTGTGTATTTTATTCCTCTCCTTTTCAAAAAAATGTTTTGCACCATTATCAAGTTTAGGTATTTAAGGAGCCCTAGAAAATATGTGACCACAGGGATCATTTAACAATCTGACAGATTGATATAAACAAATACATCCGGTGAGAAGTGTCTAACAATTTTAAATTACTACCAATTAAATATACAATATTTTCAATGAAAGGATCCTTTCTGTGTCATTTTAGATTAGCTTCTATTGGAGTAAACATAATACTTCTAGTCAACACACAAATGGTGATATTGGGGAATTAGAAAAGAAAATACCTCTTCTTGCAAAATTCACATCCATGTCTTTAAACTGTACCATCACAAAATCGGAAGACTTGAATAAAATACTATCCACAATGTCTTCCCGTTTGGGCCCTACAATGGATTCTGCAGTTTTCTTGTGAGCGGTGTCCAGAACCAAATCGCACTGAAAAATAAAAAATATTTAAACATAATTACACAAATGGCAATTAGAAAAATAAGCAATAAAATCTTCAATAATCTAGGATACATAAAAATGCATGAATAAAACAAGTGTCATTGATAATATTTGAAACCAGTCACTTAATGATTATTTTCCACTGGGTTCAAAAACAGGGGACATGTGTTACAAACCAGACTGTAATGCTCAGTTGTTGATTTGGAGCAAGGTAAGAAACCCTATAGTAGTCCAGAAAATATTTAATGGCTATAACCTCATAAACCAATTCACGGACACCTTCATGAACCAATACAACAGCTGCTAGTTGTTAAAGTGGCCACTGAACACTAAGTTCAGCATGTCTTATCCTCATCCAACAATGAAGAAAAGGGCAGGAGAGATTGGCTCAAGGTCATTGTGTAAATCATGGAAATAGCTCAAGATCAAAGTCAAAACAATGACCACAAATCCCACTTACAATTAAAGATTCACTTCCTTACTGTTACATTCTACAAGAAATTGGTAGCAAAACTAGCAGCTTAGAGCGGTTACTATGAAAACCCTTACAAATAGAAAAAATGCATTAAGATGTGGAGTAGGCAAGGGAAGAACAATATCGAACATGAGTGGAAGGCTTACCTTAGGACTATAGGTTTTAAAAACTCCTTCATACACTTTTCCATTCTTTACCTGTACTTCACATTTTGAACCCTAAAAAGACAAAAACATATAAATGAAACATTTGCAAAAAGGAAAGGTAAATTCAAATCACTAATAGCAGGTGATCAGAACACAATTAAAATTAGCTTTTTTTTTTTTTTTTTTACTAAAATTACACCAATCGCGTTCGGAGCATCTAATCTCTAGGGCTTTTAGTAAGGATATAGTATATAACAATATAGTGTTTTCATATGCACTGAGCACAGTCACGCTCTGCATATTAAGTGAGATATGAACATTAAAATGTATTACATGCAATTATGCTTTAGTTTCAGTAGCCACTGCTTCACTTGTCATATGAGAGGGGATCTTTGATAGAGAAACGTTTTAGTATGCACTAAGAATGATCACTCAACGACAGCAACAATAAGATTCAAGATTCCAGGTGACAAACTGAGTGAGCATACAAAACAATAACCACCACCAATGAAGAACATTTGCTTATATCAAATGTTTTTTTATTTTATTTCTAAAACACATTTTGGCTATTATCAAGACTAGTTCCTCAAAAGATATACTGAAAATATGGATTATGGCGGTTCATTTTTGTGGCGATTAAAATCGCAACCAACCTTGAACATGAAAAAAAAAAATGCAAATGTTTACATGGTTTATAAGGGGTAAAGAGTGCAGGCTAGCCTGTAGCCAGATGTTTGTACTTATTTTCAGATATTTAAAAGGTTTATAAGCCTTTAAAGAAAAAATAGTAACTGAGAAACAAATGTATGGAACCAGTGCAAGTGGTGCACCAGTGCAAGTGATGCAGTGTACACAAAATGCACACAAATAAATACATACACAGCATTGAATATCGGCATTTCAGTCTAAAAGCTTGTTTAGGTCTCAGAATAGTAACATTTCCAAAACACATTTCACATACAATAAGCAAGATTACTTACAACAACGGATGTTAGAATATGGACCATTCTCATGTTTGCATAGATTCCGTCAAATGAAATCTAAAACAAAAGTATAGTTATTCATTAATTCATATCCAGCATTTCTTTAAAAAGATTGCAGGAGAGATATTAAGTGAAAAGTATGCATTCATTGTGTAAACATAATCTGAAGAATCAAAATTTTTCGACAAAATTAAGAGCCTGCAGTTTTAAGATGCTGTGATATATGGGTAGAGAAACAGAAAGCATAGTAAAACATGGACCACTGCTTTTGTTGCGACTGAGAAAGTGAGGAAACTTTGTAATGATTAACACAAGTTCTTAAAAGCATAGCTTGACATATCCCAGGATCCACAGCTCCTAAAATGTTAGTCAAATATTTTTTTAAAAGCCAGGGACTGTTATGAGCCAGTACAGACTTGTTACTAACCTGGATGGCTACTAAGTTTCATATAAAATGCCTGCCTGAGAGAGACATGGGGAAAACATCTATCATGCAAATATTCACATGTCTTCTTAAAAATTATATGGGAGTTTCTGGATTTTATTAGGTGTATCTTACACCTATATATTTACTTTTATGTACTTTGTTTTATTATGAAGCACGTTTACCTATTTACCCCAAAGTTAAAAATGTAAAATAAATTCTCACAAACATTGTGAAAATTGCTAAATTTGTGTTTATATTTTACTTTGTTCCCATTTCAGATTCTAACGTATCTAGCAATTTCTCTCTTCTAGTCAGTTAAAAAGACAACACATTATTTCTTATTAGAGTATTTAAAGTACCACTGACTCACGATTTTGCTCACCTACAGTTTGATTTTGGATTATCTGCTTCTACAAGAAGCAGGAGGGCTTGCATGTACATAGTGTTTTTCCAGTCCGGTTTAGGAGGGAGCTCCTCCCACCTAATTTGAAGCGCCGCCCCGGATTGAGAAGCAAATAACACACATTGTAGAAATAGACACCCAACCAGCTACTGACATATCTGTATTAACAAGTCCTGTCATGGTTGATAAAGCAGCTACAAAAAAGACAAGATAGAGGTGAAACCAGTAAAGCGTATTTGCATATTAGAATTAAAGAGACTTTCACCCCCAAAATCAATTTGCTTTTTTAGGGTATTCTAAAAGAGTATGACATTCTGGCTTGGTTGTGCTCCTTCTTGCTGCCCGGCTGGTGGAGGTTTCTGGCTGTTCTCTCTATCCATTTATTCTAAAATGAACCAATCCTGGGAAAATCAGTGTTATTTATATGGAAAACAGTGTTCAAGCATAATAACTACTTTGATGTGTCAATTATGATTACAGTCCGTCTCTTTGGAACTTAGGGAGTGCCGAGAGAACCAAAAATATAACCCTAACTAGCGACTTGGCATTGTCAGGCTTCAAAATTTTATTGCCGTCGTTTGCCACACAATGCGATGTTCTGCCCCCTCTGAGCACCTTTGGCGCTCATCGTGAGCCTCTCTTCCCATCTACTTCACCGCTCATTACAGGCCTCGCCAACTTGCCATGTGTCTCTTTCCACCATCTCCCCCCTGTCCTTTCCCTGTGTCTTTCTCCTCTGTGTCTCTGCTGAATGTTTGAGTGTCGCGCGTTGACTGCCGTTGGTTTTATTTTCAAAGTCCTGCGTGCCTGGCGTTGTTGATGCAAGTTTTACTGTCTTTTGCGTTGTGTATTTTCTAAGTTCTGCGTGCCTGGCCTAGCCAAGCCTCGTTTTCATCTAGTTTCAGAATTTTTATGTTTTTTCGGCCGCCGTTTTTTTTCCAGCTTAAAAAAAAAAAAAGGCAAAGAATGCCTCAAATTAACTTGCAAACTGACTCACTGGGTCCCTGACTCTCCCGCTGTGCTGTGTGCGAGTGTGTAAGTGAATTTGAAACATATTTGTGTGTTTTCTTAGTCTTTTCCAGTTCGGTGGTTCAGCCGATAGTCGTATTTTTTGCGAGCTCGTGCCAATGGCTGGCTCGCCTCACTTTGAGAGGCTCACAAGCGTGACAACTATTATGTGCAATACTATTGCCAAACTACTGGAATATATTCCTAAATCTCAACTACTTTACCTTTAAACAAATATGTTTACCTACAAATAATGGAGACCGCAATGGGTACCAAAATTGCACCACACTACACCAATCCATTTAAGGCCGACCTGGAACAGAGATGCCCTCAATAATAATGCACACTCTTATATCTCTGCTCTGGTCTCTAAATACTCTCCCAATCGCCCCCTTCGCTCTGCTAATGACATTATTTCCTTCTCTCATCACCTCCTCTCATTCCCGCCTTCAGGACTTTTCTCGTGCTGCCCCTATTCTGTAGAACTCCTTGCTCCACTAGACTATCCTCCTGTCTCAAATCTCTCAAAACCTCACCAAAATCTCATTTATTTAAAGCAGCTTATCGCTTTCAGCCGTAATTTATGCTATATACTGTACCTCACATTTCTATACCTCACCCAAGCCTTTTAGACTAAGTTAGTGAGTTTTCAGCCTTTTGGGGCGATTTAGAGAAAGCTCTATGAATGCTTGACTTTTAACACAATGAAAGGGCCCTCAATTGTTCCCTAATTTGTTACGTTTATTTTTGATTGTATCAACCCTGCTTAGCGCTATGGAATATGTTGGTGTATTACAAATAAATGTTTATAATAATAAAAAAACTGCATCTAAGGATGAATCCACACAAAAAAAGCACAATGAAAATAGCTACTGTACCCTAGTTGGACACTATTTTACCCAGAATTATTACTCTATCCAAAACCTGAAAAACTAAATAGTCAAAGGGGATTTCAAAAGCATCCAGGAAAGAAAAAACATTTGAAATGAAGGATATAGGACTTAATATAGACTTGGGATTTTTATCACATCACCAAAACCATTTGTGGCCCTGCCACATTCCTGTTCATGTTTTCTACTCCTACTCCTTATATGTGGGGATATTAACTGCCCTAACTTAAATTACCCTGATTTATGCTTATCTAAATTCTTGTCCAGACACATGTCCACTTGACCGCACAAAACATTATTATTGAGGTCTGTCACTTTGAATCTCTGCTCTGTATTCCACTGCTTACCTTAATCAATACTGTTTCTGACTTTACATTTGAAAGCTTGTGACTTAAATGAATACTTTTGTCCAATAAAATAGTTATCACTATATACTGCAATACTTAAATTATTCATCTAGATTACTGAATACTCGCAGCAACCTTGTGTAGGAGTGCAAAACCCTTCAGTTAGTGAAACTTCGTTTTCTTCTGCCATTTCTTCAGTATTCCATGAAGAGAACAAGGGGGGGGGGGGGGGGGGGGGGGGAAGGCAATTTTGCAGCAGAGGCCTTCCAAGACCAAGGCATTCCATGCCAATGCAGAGCACAAAGACAGCATTGTAAATATTTAAGTAAACTAGCGCTAGTTGTAGTCAAAGAAATCACCAAGCAAGCATTTTGAAACATTAATAATTGAAATTCCCACATAAAAGATTTTACAATAAGCTATATGTATTTACAATATATAGTAAACAAATATTACCAAATTTTAATTCCATAATTGACTAGTCACAAATTATTTTCTAAATACTACCTTGCGGTAAATGCACATAGAACACTGATGAATTAAATGAACATTTAACTCATCAAAATTGCTTGCACCAACAGATTGCGGATTGAATATGAAGTGGGAAAGATGTTAAATATCTCCCTTTTGGCTCCCTCCCCTGTCTCTCTCTCTCTCTCTGGCTCCCTCCCCTGTCTCTCTCTCTCTCTCTGGCTCCCTCCCCTGTCTCTCTCTCTCTCTCTGGCTCCCTCCCCTGTCTCTCTCTCTCTCTCTGGCTCCCTCCCCTGTCTCTCTCTCTCTCTCTGGCTCCCTCCCCTGTCTCTCTCTCTCTCTCTGGCTCCCTCCCCTGTCTCTCTCTCTCTCTCTGGCTCCCTCCCCTGTCTCTCTCTCTCTCTCTGGCTCCCTCCCCTGTCTCTCTCTCTCTCTCTGGCTCCCTCCCCTGTCTCTCTCTCTCTCTCTGGCTCCCTCCCCTGTCTCTCTCTCTCTCTCTGGCTCCCTCCCCTGTCTCTCTCTCTCTCTCTGGCTCCCTCCCCTGTCTCTCTCTCTCTCTCTGGCTCCCTCCCCTGTCTCTCTCTCTCTCTCTGGCTCCCTCCCCTGTCTCTCTCTCTCTCTCTGGCTCCCTCCCCTGTCTCTCTCTCTCTCTCTGGCTCCCTCCCCTGTCTCTCTCTCTCTCTCTGGCTCCCTCCCCTGTCTCTCTCTCTCTCTCTGGCTCCCTCCCCTGTCTCTCTCTCTCTCTCTGGCTCCCTCCCCTGTCTCTCTCTCTCTCTCTGGCTCCCTCCCCTGTCTCTCTCTCTCTCTCTGGCTCCCTCCCCTGTCTCTCTCTCTCTCTCTGGCTCCCTCCCCTGTCTCTCTCTCTCTCTCTGGCTCCCTCCCCTGTCTCTCTCTCTCTCTCCGGCTCCCTCCCCTGTCTCTCTCTCTCTCTCCGGCTCCCTCCCCTGTCTCTCTCTCTCTCTCCGGCTCCCTCCCCTGTCTCTCTCTCTCTCTCCGGCTCCCTCCCCTGTCTCTCTCTCTCTCTCCGGCTCCCTCCCCTGTCTCTCTCTCTCTCTCCGGCTCCCTCCCCTGTCTCTCTCTCTCTCTCCGGCTCCCTCCCCTGTCTCTCTCTCTCTCTCCGGCTCCCTCCCCTGTCTCTCTCTCTCTCTCCGGCTCCCTCCCCTGTCTCTCTCTCTCTCTCCGGCTCCCTCCCCTGTCTCTCTCTCTCTCTCCGGCTCCCTCCCCTGTCTCTCTCTCTCTCTCCGGCTCCCTCCCCTGTCTCTCTCTCTCTCTCCGGCTCCCTCCCCTGTCTCTCTCTCTCTCTCTGGCTCCCTCCCCTGTCTCTCTCTCTCTCTCTGGCTCCCTCCCCTGTCTCTCTCTCTCTCTGGCTCCCTCCCCTGTCTCTCTCTCTGGCTCCCTCCCCTGTCTCTCTCTCTGGCTCCCTCCCCTGTCTCTCTCTCTGGCTCCCTCCCCTGTCTCTCTCTCTGGCTCCCTCCCCTGTCTCTCTCTCTGGCTCCCTGCCCTGTCTCTCTCTCTGGCTCCCTCCCCTGTCTCTCTCTCTGGCTCCCTCCCCTGTCTCTCTCTCTGGCTCCCTCCCCTGTCTCTCTCTCTGGCTCCCTCCCCTGTCTCTCTCTCTGGCTCCCTCCCCTGTCTCTCTCTCTGGCTCCCTCCCCTGTCTCTCTCTCTGGCTCCCTCCCCTGTCTCTCTCTCTGGCTCCCTCCCCTGTCTCTCTCTCTGGCTCCCTCCCCTGTCTCTCTCTCTGGCTCCCTCCCCTGTCTCTCTCTCTGGCTCCCTCCCCTGTCTCTCTCTCTGGCTCCCTCCCCTGTCTCTCTCTCTGGCTCCCTCCCCTGTCTCTCTCTCTGGCTCCCTCCCCTGTCTCTCTCTCTGGCTCCCTCCCCTGTCTCTCTCTCTGGCTCCCTCCCCTGTCTCTCTCTCTGGCTCCCTCCCCTGTCTCTCTCTCTGGCTCCCTCCCCTGTCTCTCTCTCTGGCTCCCTCCCCTGTCTCTCTCTCTGGCTCCCTCCCCTGTCTCTCTCTCTGGCTCCCTCCCCTGTCTCTCTCTCTGGCTCCCTCCCCTGTCTCTCTCTCTGGCTCCCTCCCCTGTCTCTCTCTCTGGCTCCCTCCCCTGTCTCTCTCTCTGGCTCCCTCCCCTGTCTCTCTCTCTGGCTCCCTCCCCTGTCTCTCTCTCTGGCTCCCTCCCCTGTCTCTCTCTCTGGCTCCCTCCCCTGTCTCTCTCTCTGGCTCCCTCCCCTGTCTCTCTCTCTGGCTCCCTCCCCTGTCTCTCTCTCTGGCTCCCTCCCCTGTCTCTCTCTCTGGCTCCCTCCCCTGTCTCTCTCTCTGGCTCCCTCCCCTGTCTCTCTCTCTCTCTCCCTCCCCTGTCTCTCTCTCTCTCTCCCTCCCCTGTCTCTCTCTCTCTCTCCCTCCCCTGTCTCTCTCTCTCTCTCCCTCCCCTGTCTCTCTCTCTCTCTCCCTCCCCTGTCTCTCTCTCTCTCTCCCTCCCCTGTCTCTCTCTCTCTCTGGCTCCCTCCCCTGTCTCTCTCTCTCTCTGGCTCCCTCCCCTGTCTCTCTCTCTCTCTGGCTCCCTCCCCTGTCTCTCTCTCTCTCTCTGGCTCCCTCCCCTGTCTCTCTCTCTCTGGCTCCCTCCCCTGTCTCTCTCTCTCTGGCTCCCTCCCCTGTCTCTCTCTCTCTGGCTCCCTCCCCTGTCTCTCTCTCTCTGGCTCCCTCCCCTGTCTCTCTCTCTCTGGCTCCCTCCCCTGTCTCTCTCTCTCTGGCTCCCTCCCCTGTCTCTCTCTCTCTCTCTCTGGCTCCCTCCCCTGTCTCTCTCTCTCTCTCTCTGGCTCCCTCCCCTGTCTCTCTCTCTCTCTCTCCGGCTCCCTCCCCTGTCTCTCTCTCTCTCTCTCTGGCTCCCTCCCCTGTCTCTCTCTCTCTCTCTCTCTGGCTCCCTCCCCTGTCTCTCTCTCTCTCTCTCTGGCTCCCTCCCCTGTCTCTCTCTCTCTCTCTCTGGCTCCCTCCCCTGTCTCTCTCTCTCTCTCTCTGGCTCCCTCCCCTGTCTCTCTCTCTCTCTCTCTGGCTCCCTCCCCTGTCTCTCTCTCTCTCTCTGGCTCCCTCCCCTGTCTCTCTCTCTCTCTCTGGCTCCCTCCCCTGTCTCTCTCTCTCTCTCTGGCTCCCTCCCCTGTCTCTCTCTCTCTCTGGCTCCCTCCCCTGTCTCTCTCTCTCTCTGGCTCCCTCCCCTGTCTCTCTCTCTCTCTGGCTCCCTCCCCTGTCTCTCTCTCTCTCCGGCTCCCTCCCCTGTCTCTCTCTCTCTCCGGCTCCCTCCCCTGTCTCTCTCTCTCTCTGGCTCCCTCCCCTGTCTCTCTCTCTCTCTGGCTCCCTCCCCTGTCTCTCTCTCTCTCTGGCTCCCTCCCCTGTCTCTCTCTCTCTCTCTGGCTCCCTCCCCTGTCTCTCTCTCTCTCTCTGGCTCCCTCCCCTGTCTCTCTCTCTCTCTCTGGCTCCCTCCCCTGTCTCTCTCTCTCTCTCTGGCTCCCTCCCCTGTCTCTCTCTCTCTCTCTGGCTCCCTCCCCTGTCTCTCTCTCTCTCTCTGGCTCCCTCCCCTGTCTCTCTCTCTCTGGCTCCCTCCCCTGTCTCTCTCTCTGGCTCCCTCCCCTGTCTCTCTCTCTGGCTCCCTCCCCTGTCTCTCTCTCTGGCTCCCTCCCCTGTCTCTCTCTCTGGCTCCCTCCCCTGTCTCTCTCTCTGGCTCCCTCCCCTGTCTCTCTTTCTGGCTCCCTCCCCTGTCTCTCTTTCTGGCTCCCTCCCCTGTCTCTCTTTCTGGCTCCCTCCCCTGTCTCTCTCTCTGGCTCCCTCCCCTGTCTCTCTCTCTGGCTCCCTCCCCTGTCTCTCTCTCTGGCTCCCTCCCCTGTCTCTCTCTCTGGCTCCCTCCCCTGTCTCTCTCTCTGGCTCCCTCCCCTGTCTCTCTCTCTGGCTCCCTCCCCTGTCTCTCTTTCTGGCTCCCTCCCCTGTCTCTCTTTCTGGCTCCCTCCCCTGTCTCTCTTTCTGGCTCCCTCCCCTGTCTCTCTCTCTGGCTCCCTCCCCTGTCTCGCATTTTTAGTTTACAAGTCTAAAAACATTTGCAGGCTTGGCAGCAGTTAAATCCATAACTTTTTTCGAGAACGCAAGACTTGAATCTTAAAAATTGCTATTGCTCAAAGACTTGCAGGCTTGAAAAATAAATAAAACAGTTACGTTTTTAACTGCCACCATTTTTTTTTCAAGCCCGTACCGAGGAAGCTGTTGGGAGGCCGCCAAAAGACCCCAATTGAATAGTAAATTGGCTTGCAACCTCACTTACGGACTTAGGGGGAGGCACGGAGCCCATAAGTGAGGTAGCAAGCTAATTTCCTATTCAGTTGGCGTCCTCCCAATAGCTTCCGAGTTACAGGCTTGAAAAGAAAAAAAAAATGGCGATAGTTAAACCCGCGAGGCCCGCCGGCTTACCTTTTATACATGGATAGATTGTTGTATGCTATCCCTCACGAACCATTCTAAAAGCTTACAGGTTTATAGTTCCCTGTATTTGCTGCTGCTCCCTTCTTATATAAAAAAGGTATCACATCTGCTTTTCTCAAGTATCTGGGACTGAGCCTACGGTGAGGGTGTCTTGATAAATTAGATATAATGGTTTGGCAATTATATAAGCCAGATCACAAAGGCTAAAGTTCAGTGCAAGTTTCAAAGTACCTAACAATATTCAACTGACTTTTTGCAGAAGTTTCAGTCATTGCACGACTGCAGCAAGTGTGAAAAATAGTAGGCTGACCATATAACCATGCAAAAGAATGAATATATATTTAGGTTGAAACACAAATGTATGATATCAATATGCACTCACATTAGCTAATTTTAGATCTGGTTAACAGTATAGGAATATAGAAAAATATTACTTACCGATTGAGGAGGGCCTTTTCCGCTGCTACGCCCTCTGAAAAAGATAAAATCAAAAAAAGAAAAAAAAGTTATTAAAAACTTTACTTTGTAATTACGTTTTGGGCCAAAATTAATGAGCATCAGCAATGAGTCAGGGACCAACACTTTATAGCTAACCATTTACTAAGACTCCGACAAGATTTGCTCACCTAGCTCCAATGCAAACATACAATCCTAACAACAAAAAAAAAGTAGAGAGCCGGTAGCTAACTCCCTAATAATAATGGATAGACATTGCTAATAAAAACGTTAAATTTCAACCAAAATAAACAAAGCCAACAACTTACATTTTGTAAATTGGGAGAATCTTATTACCATTGATATATAGTGCACTGAGGCACTGGATGTTTAAGAATAAATCAAAAAAGGCTAACATTTCTCTTGCTTTCTAGTTGATTATACATACATAATTCTCTATTAATAATGCACCAGAAACATGAAGTAGTATAGCAACACAATAGGTGCAAGTCACACTGACAAAAATGATTAACAAGAGTACATAGACAGCCATAAAATATAGGTTTCAAAAGAGAGAGTTTCATGTAGACACGAGGAGGAGGAGGGGCGATGGGAAGACGACGAAGTAGAGGAGGGGCGATGGGAAGACGACGAAGTAGAGGAGGGGCGATGGGAAGACGACGAAGTAGAGGAGGGGCGATGGGAAGACGACGAAGTAGAGGAGGGGCGATGGGAAGACGCCGAAGTAGAGGAGGGGCGATGGGAAGACGCCGAAGTAGAGGAGGGGCGATGGGAAGACGCCGAAGTAGAGGAGGGGCGATGGGAAGACGCCGAAGTAGAGGAGGGGCGATGGGAAGACGACGAAGTAGAGGAGGGGCGATGGGAAGACGACGAAGTAGAGGAGGGGCGATGGGAAGACGACGAAGTAGAGGAGGGGCGATGGGAAGACGACGAAGTAGAGGGGCGATGGGAAGAAGTAGTAAAGAAGGGGCGAAGGGTAGAAGAAAAGGAGAAGGGAGGAAGGAAGGAAAGGAGACATGCGCACACACAGTGCATAATCAGAGTTGAAGTTCCCTGGGCCTGAAGCCAGAGCTCCTACAATTTGCACTTCTTTCTCCAAAATAATTTTCCAAAATATAAAATATATATCTTTATGATAAGCTGTGTCTACGATCCAGAAGGAAGCCAAACTGGTTTCTATAGAAAAAATAAATAAATATACATATTCTGGTCTCAGATCAAGGATTGACAAATGTATCTGAAAATCAGGGATTTGTCAAGCCCTGTATTAAGCTATGTTTATATAGTAACTAAAAAGTTAAGAGTCAGAAGAAAATGTAAGAGCTGTATTGTAAAAGTTATATCCTATTTTTACTAGAAGACCTCTCTTTGTATGTTAAATGATATGAACTGCTGAAGAACAAAGAAAAATGTTTTACTTCCAGTCTACCTGCAGCTGTAATTAGAATGCAGGGAGATGATTGTATCAAAAGTTCAAGAGCCAATCAGTGTGCCTGCGTCAGAAACTGAGCTTATAAACACTGGCTACTTATCTCTACAAAAGGTAAATGGGTTAACCGCCAAACTAGTTCCATAACTTTTACATGGAATATTTAATCTTCTCTAAGAATAGTCTAATATTAAAGAAAGGTAAAGTTTAGGCAGATCTTGCCCTTTAAACCAAAGACCATTAATTTGTTTTATGGGTGTACTGTAACTTCATCAATAGCCTTATTTCCTTTTATATTCCATGGTCACAGGGCCTCCTCTTCCAAACTTGACTTTTCCCTACGCTGCTGCGCTGATTGCATAGAATTTAAAGGAATATGGAATGTTTCTGGATTTTACCAGGTATAACAGAACTGTGTACCTTTTTACTTTTAAGTACTTTGTTTGCTTCAAAGCTCTGTTTTTATTGCCATAATTAAACAAATATTACCTGCTGTGGTCTGCCCTCTGCAACTCATGAAAACCGACTCTGCTGTACTTTATCTCATACTAACCAATCACTGACCATCTGCCGGTATCATTCCGCAACATGTTGCGGAGATGTGATCCTCATAGGCTAGGACACTACACTGCACATAAAGCCCTACAGAGTATGTGGGCAGACCCATACTGGGACTATTGGTTTGATTTTATGCAGCAAAAACAGAGCATATAAAAAATTATTAATAAAATAAAAAGTACATAAACACATACATAGGTAGGCTACTTAACTAATAAAATCTAGAAAACTTCCATATCCCTTTAAACACATTTTTTTTAAACACCACAAATCTGCTGACAAGGGAACAAGAAAATGTAATGCTGTTTATGAGGAAGGAATACTAGTTAAAAAGGACCACCGAAAGACCAAAATTACAAATATGCTACTTTGAAGAACTAGACCTGACAATGAACAAAGGGATGGGGACTTGGATGCAGAATACATTTCCACTCATTTCGGCTAAAAGTGCTTATGCAAAGTAACTTACATTATGATGAACTAGAACCTTATCTGCTTCCAATGTTCCTCTCTTGCAGACAGGGATAAACAATGCATCCTCTCACTACAGCATACGTGCACAATAGCTAAAGGGGCATAGTGGGGTTCTCACCTGCCTATAACTTTGTTAAAGGAATATCTAAGTTTCCCTGTTTTTACCTTTTTTTCTAATTAACACATGCTGCTTAGATCAGAAAAACACATTACATTCAGTCATTCTATACACACATTTTATTTTTAAAAATAAATAAATTGTTTTCCACACCCCCCAGAGCTGTTTACATAGGCACAGTGAACCTCCCAATAAAATCTGTACCCAGATGCAGCGTTTCTAACGCATTACTAACCATCAAGCCAACAGCAGAACAAAGCAAAGTTCCACACAGCAGTGTCTGGCTCCTGAATCCTTGTGCAGGGGGCTTCACAATCCATAGTTATTTGCTACACAAACTGCCATCATGGATTGATAAAAATGCATTGGCCAAAACAAAAATTATGAATGGTATGTTAATTTTAGCAGGGATTTACAGGGTTGTTAACTCTCAAAAAAATCAACTGCTTGCAAACTCAAGAGATTAAAGAAAACTTTAGGGCAAGTACAATAATGTTTATTTTGGTATTTTTTCATGCAAAGAAAAGTTTGCATGCACTGCTGATTCTCCTCTAGCAGATGCATTCTTAATCCATGAAACTTATATATGCCTTTAACAGTCCCAGTTGACTAGAATATTAACCAGTATAATCAGCACAGTGGTTGACAAATGTATCCGAAATGTAGGGACCCAGCAGGTTATTGAATAGCTAATCAAGGATTTTTAGCAATCAGGGAAGATGTGTATATATAGCTCTTCGCAAACTTAACAAAAGTTTTAGACACTAGAAGGAAAAGTTTAGAAGCAGTGTCTCCCAGGATTTGTTAAGCCTTGAATAAGTAAGACACCTGGAGCCTCATTCAATTAAGCAATTGTAAGTTACGGGCGCCCGTAATTGTGCCCGTAAACTAATTTGCTATTCAATTAGCGTCTTTTTGTGATGCGCAAATGGTCTACGTTCTTGAAATCCTTGCCGTTGTTACAACCGGAACTTCTGCCCCATCTAAGCCTTTGATCTTTCCCATCCGTAAGAGTTATGATCGTGAAAATCACAATTCGCTATACAATTGCTACAATTCCGCAAGCCCACAAATAGTTTTCACACCCGTAAAACGGCAAATATAGAAGAAAATACTACGAGTACTTGAGAGGATTCTATAAGGGGTTAAATACATGTCCGTAACTATGTAAAAGCAAATAAAAATTAAATACTGCACTGTAAATGACGGGGAAAGCAATATTAGAATTAATTGCACAACAGTCTTTAACTCGCAAATCACCAATCAAAAATCTTTTTTTTTTTATGATTAAATTCCGGGGTTATATCGGTTTTGGGAATCAACGAGTTAATACATATCAGGCCGCCCAAATGAACTAGAACAATATCATTATTCACTTTTATTATTTTGTGGTTTTGCAAGTCCAATCGCATATCGAACCCCTAAAAGCTAATTGACATGTAACCTCCATCTTATACTGCGTAATGAGGACATTCTCATTTTCTATTGGCTGTTTCTAAATGGGTAGTTATGGCCTTGCTTAATTGATCATTTTACTGTCCTGAAATGATATATATGATTGCATGGCTTACGTTTTTGGCTTTTGAGCCAAAACTTGCGGTCTTGTTTAAATGCATACCAATTATACCAGAGCAGAGTGCAAGCCAGCAGCAGGCCCGCAGACATATTGTCTGTATACTGCAAGTTGCAGGCCTCTAATTGAATAAGGCTCCTGGAGTGCCACAGAGGATCTGAGCATGATACCCCTATTAGTTCACAGCAATTAGCAGAGAAATATCACTCAGATTAACTGTTTTTATCTGTTAACATTAAGACACTTTGCATTTTACTTTACAACAATAAAAAAAAAAATTCTAAGCGCTATTTTTGTTAGCAAGATTTTGATATGTTTACTTTCACCTATAGTTCATACTGCATTCTGTATCTTTTATATGTCCATGAATACATTCAACCCATTATCAAGACAAGTTCTTCAAAACACCCTACTGTAAACATAGGACTTCCATGGTTCTTTAAAGAACAAAAACCTTCAATCACACATTTAAATGATAATACTTTATAGATTTTTTTTTTTTTTATGACAAATCCCTGATATGCAAAGAATTAAAATAAAAAATACAGTTCCAAACTTCATAACAAGTACAAAAAGGAGCCAAATATTGAGAACTATAATGATAAAATAATAAAACTACATTAGACAACTACTAGATCTTCTACTGTGGTCATGAACCCTGCAGAAGAAATGGAGTAGCCCTCATTGGCAAAGCCAAATCCTTGCTTTGTAACAACTCAATGAATGACAGAATTATTCAATTTGAATTCAAGGCAAGTCTTTTAACATCACAGTGGTCCAAGTCTATTCTCCAACCATGGATGCTGAAGAGGCTGAAGTTATCCAGTTCTACGAAGATATTAAACATAACATCACATATATAGTTGGCAGTGTTCGTAGCGTTTGCCAAGTTGGCAACGCGAGCCAGCGGCACCGTCACACCTGTGAGCCAAAGGCGCTCAATGAAGCCAGCGGCAAAGCACTGTTCAAGCGTGTAACTCTAAAAACCCACCAAAAATAAGAAATCAACAACAAATTTTATTTTAAAAAACACAGCACAGGGGGAGACACAGGAAGCCTGGGCGTGAGGTTGCAAGCGAATTACACCCATACCCAAAAGGTGGACGAAAACCGTAAAATTTTTAGAAACGGCATGAAAGCGAGGCTCAGCAACACAAGGCTTGCAAAACACACGACTCTTACGACAGTAACACTTACACGAACAACGCCAGGCACGCTGGACCTTGAAAATAAAACCAACGGCAGTCAGCGTGCACCACGCAAACATTCAGCAAACACACAGAGGAGAAAGACACAGGAAAGGGACAGGGGGGAGATGCTGGAAAGAGAGACATGGCATTCCCAAGCACTAAGCTTGCAGGTTACCGAACCCTGCAATGAGTGGCCCGTACAGTAGGCAAGAGGAAAGCCAATGCTCATTGCAAGCCACACGATGCGCAGCGCAAGCTGGAGAGGATTGCAATAAGCGAGCCCTGCGATGAGCTCCAAAGACGTTCAGTGTGGGGCTCGCAATGAGCATAGTAGGTGCTCAGAGGAGCAAAAGCCTCACATTGTGTAGCAGACAGCATTGGCAGCCTTACAATTTTAATCCCGCCAAGTAGTTAGTATAGATATAACCCCAAGAAAAGATGTTACTCATCATAAAAGATTGGAATGCATAAGTGGGAAACCCAAAAGACACCTGGAACAAAAGGCAAGTTTGGTCTTGGAGTACAGAATGAAGCAGGTCAGAGATCAGTAGAATTCTGTCAAGATAATTCTCTGGTCATAGCAAACACAGTCTTCCAACAGCCCCTGAGACAACTCTCTATATTGTCCATCTGGTGATGTCCATGTGTAAATTAGATCGACTAGTCAAGAATGGAGGCACTCTATACAGTCAACAAAAACAAGACCCGGAGCAAACTGTGGCTCAGATCATGAGAGTCTTGTTGCAAAGTTCAAAATTAAATTTAAAATCATCATCATTAGATGGAAAATCATCAGACCAAGGAGATACAAAAGAAATACCCCCCTGTGAATATGCAGTGGAGATTTAAGGGACTAGACATTGAAGATAGAATGCCTGAGGAACTTTAGACCCAAGTTTGCAACATTATTCAAGTAACAGCAACAACGGTTATCCAAAATAGAAAGAAAACTGGTTATCTGATGACGATTTGAAAGTAGCCCAGGAATGAAGGAAAGCAAAAAAGGTAGCGAAGGGAGGGAACATTTTTTATTAATATATACAACTAAATGCAGAATTCTAGAGATAGCGAGACAGAGACATACTATATTGAGAGATGTACAGAGATAAAAGATGATAACAGAATGGGAAAGTCAAGAGATCTCTTCAAGAAAATATGGTATCACCAAGGAACCTTTCATTCCAAAGTGGGCGTGATAAAAAGACAAAAATGGCAGGAACCCAACAGAAGGAGATCAGAGAACGTAGATGTGGCAGGAATACACTGAAGATCTATATAGGAAGGATCTTAACAGCAGTAATGATCTTTATAATTTGTCCGATGAGCTGGAGCCAGAAATCTTGGAGAGCGAAGTGAGATGGGGCACAGATGCCAAGGCTGCAGGATTGATAGTTGAGCTATTCAAAATCCTACAGGATGATGCTGTGAATTGAACAAGTTATCAAACAATTGCACTCATTTCACATACCAGCAAGGCGAAGCTTAAGATCCTACAAGCTCAACTCAATATATGGTCCAGGAGCTACCAGATGTGCAAGCCAGGTTTTGTAGAGGAAGAGGCACAAGAAATCAAATTTCCAGTGTCCGATGGACAATAGAGTTCCAGAAAAAGGCTTTAGAAAAGCAAAAGTAGTAAATGTTTGACTGTGGGGATCACAACAAAATGTAGCAAGTTTTTAAAGACATGGGAGTATCAGATCATGTCATCTGCCTCCTGAGGAATCTGTTTGTGGACCAAGAAGCCACAGTAAGAACTGAACATGGAACTAGAGAATGGTTAAGGATTGGAAAAAAGTGTCCCACAAGGTTGTATATTGTCACATTATTAATTAAACTTACATGCAGAGTATATAATGCATAAGGCCAGACTGGATGAATGCAAAACTGGAATCAATATAGCTGGAAAAATCAACAACCTCAGATACGCTAATGATACTACTCTGATGGCTGAAAGGGAGTAGGAATTAAAGGACCCATTGATGAGAGTGAAAGAGTGCAAAAGATAGCCTGCTGATCATTAAAAAGATGAAGATCGTGGCAAACAGCAATCTCTCTTCCTGGCAAAAAGATGGGGGGGGGGGATGGCGGCAATGATAGATTTTATTTTCCTGGGATCCAAGATATCTTCAGATGGAGGCAAAAAAAAAAAAACATTTGCTTCTGGGGAGGCAACCTTGGACAAGCAAGTCAAAAAGTAAAAGATATTTAAGACTGCCAGAAGATCCAATGAATCAGTAATTGAGGAAATCAAGACAAACGGTTTACTGGAGGATATGATCATAAGGCTGAAACTCATATCATGAGAAGACAAGATTTCCTAGAGAAGAATCTGATGCTGGGAATGATTGAAGGCACTAGAAGAAAAAGGAGGCAAAGGTGGAGATGGATAGATTAGATGATTGAAGTAATTGACATGAGCTTGATGGAGCTCAGAGGGGCAGTGGCTGATAGAGGTGTCTGGAGGGCTGCGGTCCATAAGGTCTCAGAGAGTCAGACACAACTGAATGGCTAAACAACAACAGCAGTTATATATATCACTTATTATAATTGTCAAACTGCGAATCATCCCGCTTTGCGAGCTTGCAAGAACTGCGTCCCTCGCGAGTTCCGCATTTGCGGAGGCTCCAATGCCCACTTCAATTAGC
>CM050163.1:440476119-440486119 GCA_027410445.1 Discoglossus pictus | reverse complement strand
GCCCAAAACTTCTAATTATCATTGGTCTGGCTGTATTGGTTTCTATCCCTTTTACCAATATACATTTTAATGGTTGTATATAACATATACATATATATATATATATATATATATATATATATATATATATACATATATATATATATATATATATATATATATATATATATATATATATATATATATACATACATACACACACACAAACACTTTTTTGTTTTGTTGGCTCTATGACCCACTTAATTTATACAGCAAATATCCATTAAAACTCCAAGGCCCTCATTCAATTGCAATTTGGCCAATTGAATAGGGCTCTAAATAAGCACACAACATATTTTTTTAAAGAAGTTTTTAGTTAGTAGACATCTATCCCAAAGCAAGATTTTCACTAACTAAAAACTTCTTTAAAAAAAAATGCTGTGTGCTTATTTAGAGCCTTATTCAATTGGCCAAATCGCAATTGAATGAGGCCCCAAGTTTGTAATAACCACATTATGTTTTTATGCAACATGAGGAAAGCATTTGAAACAAAATCATGGGGTGCTGGTAATATTTTGAATAGTTATTTTACTATAACCATGATAATGCAACGTTTAATATCAGATATCTTGAATAAATGTTTTTTGATACAAGTATGTGAAGTAGGTAAAATACAGGCCAGTGGTCTGTTTGGAACAAATATATTGTGTTTTGGTACCAAGGACCATGGTCCTCATTCAATTTGAATTTTGGCAATTGAACAGGGCTCTATATAAGCACATAACATATTTTTTTTACAGAAGTTTTTAGTTAGTGAAAACCTTGGTTTTGGATAGAAGTTCAGTAACTAAAAAGTTCTGTCAAAAATTTTTGTATGTGCTTATATAGAGCCCCATGCATGCTAAGTACTAACAGCCTTATTAAATTGTGATTCAGCCAATTGAATAGGGCTCTATTTAAGTACATAGCATATTTATTTACAGAAGTTTTTAGTTAGTGAACTTCTATCTAAAAGCAAGGCCTTCACTAACTAAAAACTTCTGTAAAAAAATATGCTATGTGCTTATATAGAGCCCTATTCAATTGGCCGAATTGCAATTTAATAAGAGCCTCATTCAATTCCGAGTTGCCCAATTGAATAGGGCTCTATATAAGCACATACAAAAAAATTTAAACAAACTTTTTAGTTACTGAACCTCTATCCAAAACAAAGGTTTTCACTAACTAAAAACTTCTGTCAAAAAAATATGTTATGTGCTTTTATAGAGCCCTATTCAATTGACAAATTTGAAATTAAATGAGGACCTAAGGCTTTAAAGGTTTCAGTTCAGTTTTTTTTTTGTGTGTGTCAAGGGCATCTGTTGCCATTCTGTAGAAGCAGCAAACTTGGATCATATCAGGAGTGATGTTATCATTGGTCCTTTCATGATAAAGTTTTAGGAAGCTCTTTAGCATCTAAATCACAATATGGAGGCATATGGGAGAAATTTCTTATAAAGTGTATTTTTTGTAAGGGGCTTTAATTTGAGCAAGAGTTGTCCAGCCCATATTAACTTGCATGAGATTTAGTGTCAAACTACAATATGGAGGCGAGAGATAATCTTATAAAGTGTGAAGTTTTTGACCTTTTGAAATAATGATATTCCACTATTTAAAAGCTAACAAAATATCCTTAAAATTTCCAGGTGCTTAACACCAAATCAATATACAAATTATTTTTATTTTATTTTTTTTAATAGTTATTTGCGTACTCGATGCATTGCATTTATTTCATCGGCTAGTACAAAAGTACTCAATTACAATGTAAAAAATCGGAATGCGTGATTTTAAGTATATTACATTTTGTAAACCTCAACCAAAATAATATTTGTAATACTGGTTTGTTGGCGCATAACAATGATCATTATTGTTACAGGTGTTCGCTCTTCATGTCACATGGCAGTAAAAAAAATAAAAAAGATAGTTTTAAAAAAATGTTGCGAATCAATAATGGCATAAAAAAATTAATTTACTTTTTTACTAAAAAATGCATATATGTTTGTTTTGTAGAAAAAAAAATCAGTCGACTTCCATACCATTCTATTTAAATGCCAAAATAGAGCAAAGAAAGGTACTGTATTTTGGTTGAGATTTAAATACTTCTAATCTCTCTCTCTCTCTCTCTCTCTCTTGTTGAAGCAGTTATCACATTTATAGTTGTGAGCATACGAGTTGTTGCTAACGCTTACGGGTTTGCGAAGCGAGGGCCTCAGTTGCTGGCATGGATCGCCGAAGGCACTCCTTGCCAGCAACTGCGGCCCTCGCAAAGCAAAACTTCACGTTGTAACGCAAAAAACATACGAGACACGTTACCACACATTACGAGCTCGTAACCAGCGGACATGAAAAAATTAAAAAAATGAAGTTACACCTTCATTTAACTCAAAATAAAAGAGTTTAGACACTAAAAAATTCTCTAAGCGAGAGAAAAAATGTCCGCCGACCAAAACGAAAACGAGGCTACAGCAGTCTAAACACGCAAAACCCCACAAGAAACTCGCAAAACACCACAAAAGACCTACGGATATTCCGCTAAGACGCATACCACACATTAGCCGCCATTTTAGAACAATGCGGAAGTACACAGCTACGCTAACGGTTTGGTCTCGCGCACGCACACTATTACACTGCACACATTCATCACGCTTACACAGCAGCTCCACACCACTAATGCTGCAGCAACATCAAAACAGATTGTCAGCTCTTCAACAGAATGCTTCAAAATAGGTAAAGTATATTAATTTATTAATGTATTATTTATTTGATTATTACACACCAAACCGCATTAGCTCACTTACAATTTCATTGCCGTAATTTTTTGACGGCAATTCGCTAGTATTGTATAAATGTCAAAATAATGCATATTGATATTTGCCAGTACTGTATACACTTAAAGTATCAGACACTGTAGGACACACAGCAAATTATCTGGAAATGAGGGTTGAATACATGAGTTTTGTCCAACTCCTGCTATGTTTGTGCATTTGCAAAGACTGATGTAATGTGTACCGTATATTCCTCAAATCATTTTATTTATTCTTCCCCTATCTTCATATTCTACCCATTCCTCTCCCATGTTGTTCTGTTCCTTCCCAACCTGTTACATTTGGCAGCCAGTAGGAAGCACCTTCTACTCACTCTTTTCTGCTTTTACCACAGGAATAGGTGTATAGTAATCACTTGGGACCTGGACCTATTGATTGTTTCCTAGTTCTCATACCAAAAGTATGGGGTGTGAGAACAAGGAAGTTTATGCACAAGGCTGACTGGACTCAATCCCAGTTGATTGCCTACCTGAGCTATATTGCCATGAATACAGGTGTATTAATAGTATATAATTTAGTTATTATATTTTTCTGAATTGTTTCCCCCCCCAGTGTTATTCGACCCCTTAACCCATACAGTATTATTCAGCAACTTTTTAACACTGAAGCCTTACATCATATGTCAGGGGTCTCCAACTTTTTTATGTGATGGGCCAAATTTGATATTTTCTCAAATCGGAAAGGCCTGTGATAACTGCAAAAATCATTTATACAAATTTATTTATGCAGACACCAAATAATAAAATAATGTATCACTTTATTTTACTCATAACTATATCACAGATTTTGAGACACATGGAATTGCTTTTGTAAAATATGGCTGATATCAAGGTGACCTTTAAACTTTATGACCTTTAATAAGTGTACTGTATAAATGTCATGTGTTAGACATTTGTTACTGAAATGGTATGTTTGGCATTTTAATGTATTGATGGAAATATACAGAGGTCTCACATTAAAGGAGCTCCTAATAATCTGTAAACCTGATTTTCTTGCATTTCTCATGGAATTTCCACACTGGGGATTTTCCATACTTGAGACCTATTGATATTCTTCAATTGGAGACAGTTGGTCAAAACAAGGTCAGTTAACTGTGACCGATACTAGATAACAAAAGGTCTTTGTTTATGGTCTCAGGTAGAAAGTCTAATATAAAGCCAGGTCAAATCTATGTGCTTTGAGAGTGGTTTTGGGAGATTGTCTAAGTAGGAACTTCCTGAAGAGGGCTAACGTGACCTGTAGACCTTGGCAAGCAAGAGGTAAGAGACATGGGGCCATATTCAATTGCCCAGTTTGTAAATTTATACACACTTAGCAAATATTACTTATTGGCACTAATTAATTATTAAATCAATAGAATGCATATAAACATTTATAAAACAAAACACCAAAAGCCAAAGTTATGAGTTCAAGGCATTTGCAAGTAGCTAATTGAATAAGGCTAATGGTGTAGTTACAACCCTATAGGATAATTGCTTTGCATTGGTAGTTGATTGACTGTTCTGATATTTATCTCCCTCTGTATACTGCTGAAAGGTTTAATGTGTAGAGATAATTACTTTTCCCTCGGTATAGTGCTGATATAATTGTTACAATCATGAAGTTTTTATTTTTATCTTTCTGTAAACTGTTTTAAAAAATACATTTTCTATTCTTCTTTATAGATAATAGTTCAGTGGTTTATTTCCTTACTGGGTTGTAGTAGCCAGCCGTTTGATATGTATAAGTCGCACAATTAGATAATATAATCACGATTTGGCCAATTGAATAGGGCACTATATAAGCACAGTGCATATCTTTTTACAGAAGTTTATAGTTTGTGAACTTCTACCCAAAAGCAAGGTCTTCACAAACTAAAAACTGAAATACTCTCTGCATATATAGAGCACTATTTAATTGGCCAAATCGCAATTGAAAAAGGCCCAAGGTATATTTTCTTGTGCAAGTTTTAACAAGTTCTTCCTCATTTATCTTTTTGCACCTTTTTTCTTTTATATATTTGACCATTTGTGACTATTTTTGACATTTTGGAAGCTGCATCCCATCAGAACACTGGGGTGTGTGGCTTTGCTACCTGTGTGTGTGTGTGTGTTGTGTGTTTTTTTTTTTTTTTTTTTTATGATGTCCATAAAGCAGAACATAAATGGATTAAATGATTTGGAGGCCTGCTTCTATCAGCCAGTGATGATCCTTTTTAAAAGTATGAAAATAATTGTTCCATGTCCTATTTCTAAAGAAACAAAGAATGATTTAGTTTAGAAAGCAGAACTAGTGCAAACAGCCTGGAGGCTTCTTTGACCTGGAAAACTTGTTGGCTCAACATCCCAAAACTACTGAGTCATTTGGTCCTTGGATTCTACACCTTAACTATAAATATAATAGTCGTTGGTTTGGGCATTATTGTTATCACACTATACCGAATCGGCATGGTATACTTATTTTTTTACATTGTCTGGCTCAGTGTTGTTGTTCTGTTATGGAAAAGTGAGAGAATTGTTATACGTTATTAATCATAAATCGGTGTGTATTTTCAACAGTTACCTGTGTTATATGCAGCAGAGGATGCCCAGGCATTTTCTCTAATCCAGTCAGTTACATTTTAATTGTCATGTCATTTATGTATTTAGTTCAGATTACATGGTTACAGCAAAATGGCCCAGTTGTCTCTTTAAGGTGTGATGCAGGCTGTCATGTTGCCCTTTAGTAAATAGTTTTTTTTTTTTTTTTTTTTTCTTCACTCAAAAGTGTAACAAAGCATCCTGCATCACAGTTTACAGAAAAAGAAAAGGTCTTGTTGAATTGCGGCGGACAAAATGCAAGTTTTGCAAAGCGAGGGCACTGGGCGAGGGCCTCAGTTGCTGGCATGGAGCGACGAAGGCGCTCCATGCCAGCAACTGCGACCCTCGCAAACTTCACGTCGCAACGCAAACAATACGACACACCAATTACGACACTCGCTAAATTTTACGAGCAACGCAAACATGCGACACACGTTAACACACGTTACGGCCTCGCAAAACTCGGACGCAACTCGCGAACATTACAAAATTCAAAACACAATACATACACACAGCACATACATAAAAAGCTTACCTACAGCAAGAGGAAGCATCCAGGACCTCATAAACGCAACTTACACCTTCATTTCATTTAAAATAAAAGAGTTTAGACACTAAAAAATTTGCTAAGCGAGAGAAAAAATGGCCGCCGAACAAAACGAAAACGAGGCTACACACGCAAACACCATACGAGACACGTTACCAGACATTACGACCTTGCAAACATCGGACGCAACGCGCCGACATACAAACATTTAAAACACAAATACACACAACACACACATAAAAAGATTACCTACAGCAAGAGGAACCATCCAGCACCTCAAAAAACCAAGTTACACCTTAATTTAAATAAAAACAAAACACTTTAGACACTAATAAAATCGCTAAGCGAGAGAAAAAATGGCCGACGAACAAAACGAAAACGAGGCTACAGCACTCAACACGTAAAACACCACAACACACTCGCAAAACACCACACGAAACTCGAAAAACACCACGAAGCACCGACGGATAATCCGCAAAGACGCATACCACAGATAACCCGCCATTTTACGCCAATGCGGATGTACACCACTACGCTAACGGTTTCGTCTCGCGCACCCACAGTATTACACTGCACACATTCACCACGCTTACACAGCAGCTCCACACAACTAATGCTGCAGCAACATCAAAACACATTGACAGCTCTTCAACACAATGCTTCAAAATAGGTAAAGTATATTAATTTATTAATGTATTATATATTTCATTATTATACACCAAACAACATTAGCTCACTTACAATTTCATTGCCGTCATTTTTTGACGGGCAATTCGCTAGTATAATATAATCCTGTCTACGTATCTGGGTGCAAAAAAAAAAAGCATTTCTTACAAGCTTCTAATGCCTATCAGAATGTTTTTTTTAAAAGCAGAAATATTCATATTGCATTTTGCAGATTAAACACAGTAGGAGATCCATTTCTAGCACTATTCAAACACACTCAATATATGAGATACATGAGCAACAAGCATGGCTGGTTCAGAACAATTTGGGCAAAATGTTTGCCTTGTAACTGACTGGTGAGTCTTTCCTTCTGTTAATATTTTAGGAAGTATCTGAGAGGAAATTTCTAAATTGCTTATGCACAGAGACAGACATAACCATTTGCAGATTTTGGACCCCCCCCCCACACACACACACAGCAAAATTACATTTTTTTTATTTTTTTTAAATGGGCTCAATTTTCATTCTTTGACATACTGCCTTCATGGGCAATATGGCTTTAAAATAGCTTGCAGCATTTTATTTTTGCAGAAGTATGTTTCTTAGAAGTTTCTTCATAGAAAAGGGTTTGTCAATCAAGCATTTCCTTTTTATTAATCTCCAAATTACTCCATCAGGGATCAAATAAGGCACTAGTTTTTAAACCCGCTGCATGGTTCAAATGAATAAATTAAACTAGTCTCAAATTTAAATGTCATATAGCTAATGAAAAACTTGCAAAACGATAGTAATAAATGCCAACTTTAACAACATCTAACTGATCTACACTATATTTGGTGAATTCCAATTCTGCTAAAACATCAGCTTGATGATTTTTCTTAAAGGGCTACCGTAGTACTCAAGCAATTGCTTTTTTATTGTTCAGTAACTCGTCCGCACTAAAATGCAAAAAATAAATGATTTTTTTTATAATTCACATTTTAAATATTGCACTAGACCTGATAAACCCTCTTTGTGAGAACATTGCACTGTGCAAATGTTTATTGTACCATCTGTAAGAGATCTATAGTGTAGTACATAGTGTAACATCAAATCCAAATTTATATTCTCCATAGGGCTTGCTACCTACCTAATCTGAGAAATTGAGCCATAACATAAATGTACAGCTTTTTACCCCCACAAAATGTACTGCATCATTTATGAGGTGGGCATTGTCTGAGCATGCAGATTCATAAAAAATATGAAATCCCTTCCAAACCTCCCATCACACACTTTGAGACCAGACTATATACTTTTAATTGGTAATCTAGAACCAGAACCCTCAGAACATTATCTAAAACTATTTTATATGACATTAATAGTAGCCAGGAGGTCAATCTTTGCAAAACAGGTTAGCCTTTCCCCATCTACTTTAAGACTTGCTCATTAAATAATTTTCAGCCTCTTAAATGTTAAACAAACAATATTGTAGACCAAGCAAGACCAAGGAAAACGAGACCAAAGACACTTCTTGAAAATACATCTTTCTTTTTTTTCCTGTGCCAACTCACAAAAAAACAATTCTTAAACCATGTCTACATTTTTGAAATACATAAAATGTAAAATCTTAATCTAGACTTAGTCAGATTCAAATTCCTGCCCAAACTAGACAGATACCTCCTAGGAAATATAGAATAATTGTTGAGCAATATGTGGTAAGGTTAAAGGAAAGTTGAATTCTTTTTTTTTTTTTTGCCAGCAGAATGTTTAGATGTTACTTTATACATAATAAAGTTGATGAAGCCTATAACTTGCCTTCTCTATATTGAAACATGCTTATTCCCAAATGGTATAATATACATTTTATTTATTGTAAAAAAAATATTAGCTTCATAAAATGAGGCTTTCATTACATTTCCCTATGTGCATGTTTTTGGGGGCTGCCAAGTCAGCCATGCTGTCTGGGTAGGAGGTTTTCTGTTGGACCCGCATTAGCAGGTGCACCACATGAACCAAATGGGGAGCTATTTCTCCATACATCATCCAATATACAGAACATGATATTCACAGGTTGCACACTTTGAATGATGGGATGTGGTAGATTTGTTAACATTGTACACTCAAGGCATGATGATTTATTATGACGTCAAAAACACGGACTAATTGCGCATCAGGGTTTCTTGTCTGAGCAGGGCCGTTCTATGTGCTATAGATGTACTTTGCTGCTACACTTTTATCTCATTTCTCTACATGTACCCTAATGTTTGTCTTTGATCAAATTCTTTATTTCCCTGTGTGTTAGTAGTGGATTTAAAGGTATATGAAAGTGAGCTGGGTTATTAATGCTTCTGATAGAGGAGAATTTATAGTGTCTGAAAAAATTCCCAGGGAATATTAGCATGACTTATACATTTGTTTCTTTTCGACCTGAGGATTGTGCAGGCAATCTCAGTTAGCACCTGAAGTCTTCCCTACTGTGGGAAGTCACGTGATTTCAGACACTTTCCTTTCGCCAATCAGCATGTGCTGCATATTGGATATCTCATTAGAAATCAGTTTCTGGGGGTGTCTACATCATCTCCAGTCAGACAGCTCTGATTTAACCTGGCCTCATTTACTTAACTGGCCACATGGAGCAGCTCATTGGTTATCTGGGAAAATCTCCATCCTCTCCTATGCAGCTGTGTGTGCGAGGGGCTTCAATGGTTAAAATAGCAGGAATTAAATGTGTATATCTTAGTGAATTATTGAATAATTATGAATATATTAGAATTCTTGGTGGAAGATTCTCTTAATATTCAATATGCAAGGTAGCTGGGGTGACTTATTTTTTTTTTTTTTTACCAATTGTACTAAACCCTTGCCTTTTACATATATAGAGCAAATTAAACTTTTTTTTTTTTTTTAAATACTGTGCTGCTTTACCACAGCCCATTAGTACTTACTTTTTAAGCTACAAATATAGTGGCTCTAATTTTAAATGTGTGTGTGTGTGTGTATATATACAAATTATCTCTATATAAAAATCAACCGCTTGGCTGTGCATCATGCTCCATGCACCTCCTTTTATTAGAGGACGAAGGTTCTATTTTCAAAATCTGTTATGCTCCACTATTGTGTATAACTTAACTCCACTATACTTTTTGGTCTACTTCTTTTTTTTTTTTCTTGTTAAAAAAAATAAAAATAAAAAAAGCATTTTTTTTTAATGTATGGTACAAGTTCCTTATCCTTTCATTTCCCCACCATGGGTGTTACCGATAGTTACCCAACTTTACCTTTCTTCCTCTTTTGTAAGTTTGCAAATCCTTAGTCATATGGAACTACACCTAGCAAAAGTGATAGGATAAATTAATTAAGGTGATATAAGCAGTAGAATAATTAAAAAAGGGGACGTTTTATAGGTA
>CM050163.1:440436119-440471119 GCA_027410445.1 Discoglossus pictus | reverse complement strand
TTGGAATGGAGTAGAAACACACAAGACACAATGTGGACTCATTTTAATCCAAACTGGTCACTAATGGGCTGGTTTTCAACACATTAGACACTCTGTGGACTGGACGGTGTGTGACACTCAAAGCTCACTGAACATACAAATATAAAACCTGTACAGTAGACTGGATTGTGCATGGTCAATGGCTGCTTATACATTTTAAAATATTGATGTATATCAATATTTTAAAGATTGTATTGTAAGTAAAATTGTAATACACTTGAAATAATCATGGATTTGCTATGGTAGCCCCTGGAGACTCTCCCTTTTATGTTTTAAATATTTTTGCTTTTTGTCATTTTCCCATCTTCACCAGTTGGATAAACAATACTACTACTATATATAGTGTGTTAATCCAATATACTTCTTTAGTTATGCAAATTATTCAAATTCTAAATTTGATATAACCTGCTGATTGAAAATCTTTTTGAGTGAAGTATTTTATGATGTGCCTTTTTTAAATGGTAAGCTTTTTCTCGCTTGTTTTCACAGATTGCCATTGTGGTTCTGGTCATTCTTGATGCACTGTTTGTTCTTGTTGAAATTCTTCTAGATCTGGAACTGTTAGCAGAAAAAGTTGACCATATTATACCAGAGGTAAGCTGCCCCCAATAATCTTCATCCTTTGCTGGTAAAATGTTGATGGGGGTGTGTGTGTGTGTGTGTGTGTTACTATTTACTAAAAAATTAACCCATTCCAACAATTAAAGTATTACTTCATATAACTACCCCTCTGTAGCTTATCTGTATCTTCTATCACTATACACTCATTGGATTCAAGCTATGTGCATATGTACCTTGTATTATTATATTTGAGTTCAGTAAAGTTTTAGGCACAAGGTGGTGATCATCTCCAAAGCACCAACCAATCTTTTCACATTCCATACACCATTATTATTATTCACTGCCTTTTGCACACATAATTGTGCCATATTTACATTCATACACCTTTCTGGTTTTGTATCACACATCTGTTATTTAATCTCCGTGGCTTAACTGACTAACCCAACCTCCAGTACACTCCTAATATATGTGGACAACCTGCTGCAAATTGTAACTTATACTGTGTCCCTTATGAGTCATGGTGTTGGTCTAGAGACTGTAAGTTAATAATAATAATAACTGTATTACCAAAAATCAAATAAAATATTGGCATTACTGTTCTTGTTCTTTCTTATAGTTATCTATTTCATTCTGATTTGTTTTTAAATTAAAATTCTTTAAAAGGTTAAAAAGTGTGTGAGGTAGTTCAAAATCACAGCAGCTGGGTTAAACATATGTTCTGTATTATGACACAGAAGTGTATTCTACATTACAAATTCCTCATTATTTTTTAGATATTTCACTATTTGAGCATATCTGTCTTGAGCTTCTTTCTACTGGAACTTGCGGCAAAACTCTACGCCTTTCGCCTTGAATTTTTTCACCACAAGTTTGAAGTGTTTGATGCAATAATTATTGTGATCTCATTTGTGATTGACATCGTCTATATATCCAGAGAAGATGTGTTCAATGCAGTGGGATTGCTGATTTTGCTTAGGCTCTGGAGAGTGTGCAGAATTATAAATGGTGAGTATAATAATCATATATAACGCTTATAACGCTGTTATTACTTAACCTTTTAAATTCAAACATGCTAAGAAAAATACTTTTGTCTCTTATAGAAATTGTAGGAAATACTTGTTTCTAAATTTATATAGAAATTCGAACTCCACACTGAGCACCAGTAGGTTAAAATAGTTGTATGTGTGGGGAGATAAACTTGTAACTGTGCGCTCATGTACTGAAAGAGGAGTTAGACAAAATGCACATTATTTATTAGGTTGATAACCTGTTTCTGCCCATAGTCTAACCAGCTTGCTTGGGATTATGTGTTGGAACAATTTTCCTAACTTTTTTTTTTTTTTTAAGGGTACCATTGTGGGGGAAGTGGTGAACCATATAGAACATAAGAGCAATTTTACTTAAAATAATATTGACCAAGTCTTCGCAATATAAGTTAAATCGGATAGATGTACCTTTTTAAAGATACTTACTGATTCTTTCTTAAATTGTTTTTCAGGTGTAATTGTGTCTGTGAAATCTAGAGCAGAAGAAAAAATACATAAGCTTAAAGGAGACCAGGAAGCACTCCTATCAAAGGTAGCCGAACTGGAGGAGCAGTGTGCCGGACAGGTAAACGTTTGTCCTCTGTAATTCATGCTCATCTTTTTTTAATGGATATTTAACCATGTATATTTGTCACACATAGGAACTTGCATGTTTTTTAAACTGTTTTAGTAATTTATAAGAATGCTCAAAAAAGTTGTACTAATATTCAAATATAGCTTAATTATCATTCCCTTCCATTTGATTTGGCTAAAACTTTTGTTTAAAGGCCGGATTTACAAAAGGTTGTTTAAGACATTTTACAGTTTTGAAAACATACCACCAGCAGCAGTAACCGTTTATAAAAGGGGTTTATGTGAGCCACATAGTTTGCAAAGCTCTCTTCCCTAAGGAGAACTGAAGAAGCCGATTTGTCCTCCTCAGTTGATTTAGCTGCAGCTGAGCAGACCTGATTGTATGAATGTTCCTGGAGTATGGGTGGAGCTGCTGATGGACGGAGTATGAGCGTCTTTCTTCGGCTCAAAAAATTCTACAGATGTGTCTCAAGTTGTAGAAAGAGAGCAGCTCATGATAGTTTAGAGCAGAGTGGAAATCTGAAAATCACTGGCCTGTATAGTCCTTCAAACTGTTGAACTGGTTAGTTTGGTTTCAGTTAAGTTAGTGCTTCAGTGGAAGGTAGGCATGTTATTTTTTATTTTTATTTTTTATTGTTGTATAACTGGCTAACATTTTAGCAAAGCTTGGAAAAGTATTACCACCTCTTGTATTGTGTGCCTCCATCACCGTTCCAGAAATTCTAGCACACCGCAGAGGAGACTGGTAACTTGTCACATGGCATAAAAATATTTTTAGAAAAATATATTTATTTTTAGCTTGTTTCAATATAATCTGTTGTCAAAACAGTGTATGCTTTTATCTATTCAGGAGTGGAGGGATGGAGATTTTATCTCATGTGGATGATTGCACTTTTTGCATTGGATACCTCCACTCAAATGCAGTCAAGCTTCCCCTCTATGCCTTGAACCAGAATAATTACTGTCATGGCAGCATCTGCGTATTAGCAGTCTGCTAAAATTTTAAGACCCTCTAAAAATGCATATAACCAACTAGGAACATTAAACAGCTGGGTAATAAATAAACATAAAAGCAAGTGGTTGTTTACAAATTATGAACAATTTAGATCATGCAGCCTTGTATTTGTTATCCTTTCCCATTTGTTCAAGCTAGACATGTTAAGGAGAAGTTGAAAGCCTTCAAACATTAAATGATTTCAGCTGGAAAGTATCTTTAAAAAAAGAGGCATACAAGAACAGATCACTTGGTGTGTTAATGTGTGAAAGGACTAGTTTACACAAAGTGTAATAGAACAGTAGCCCAGCAGATGTGACTAGGACAAACAATAACATTTCTGCATCATTATATGCATATCCTAGGTGTACCTGAAATCATATACTTAGCCAAGCTTTTTCTATACATAGCATATACACATTAGACTGACTTGAAGATTATTCTCCATCAATTTTACAACTACTGGTGCTGACCACTATCTCCTATGAGTTTAGACACTTAGGCCCTCATTCAATTGCGATTTGGCCAATTGAATAGGGCTCTAAATGAGCACTTAACATATTTTTTTTAAATAAGTTTTTAGTTAGTGAAAACCTTGCTTTTGGATAGATGCTTACTAACTAAAAACGTATTTAAAAAAATATGTTAAGTGCTTATTTAGAGCCCTATTCAATTGGCCAAATTGCAATTGAATGAGGCCCTTACTGTTTGAGCTGTAGGATTTGTATTCATTGGGACTGATCTGTCACAAAGGTGGTCCATTTTCAGTTGTACAACTGAGTTTGTGTCTGGCTAATTTGTTACCTACTAATGTTGTTCTACAAATAAGTAAAGGAAATCAAAGAGCTAACTAAGTATCTGAATGATTGTTGTGAATCAGTTTATAGTGTGTATTGATGGCAGCAGTGAGCATATTGATATGATAGCATTTAATGTATACACCTCTTATTATGCAGTAACTTAAAATATTGGTATATGGTATTTTTGTGGGCTGGCTTTTCCATCAAAGGTATAGCGATATCAAATATGTTGTTATATTAATTGACTGAGATGGGTTGAGACTTTGAAACAATTTTTTTTTTAAATTTTTTTAAGAAAGTAATCTTGAATTACACATTTTTTTCCTTTTCTTTTTCCAACACTACAGGAGGAAGAAATCAACCGACTTCAGAAAGTTTTAGTTTACAACAAGATTCTACCAGACTCCGCCAGTGAATCTCTTCCACCATAACAAGCTTTAACAATTCCAGCAGCAGGTGAAATATTCTCCTGATGTAAAAATGCACAATTACTTCAAATTATATTAATGTTCTGAAGTTTATTTTGCAAAATATACTTTAAAAATAAAGTGATTTTGTACACATTTACAAACTTTAAAACAATATTTACATATCCTTGTATATTTTAAATTAAAGCGTTTCCTTTAATGTTTTATCAAAAGGCACAAATATTAGCTAGAACAAAATGTCTGCAGTGCATTCCAGACCATACAAGCAGTGATGTGTTTTTTAATGTCTTTTTAATGCTTTACTATCTATATCATGACTGCTTGCACTATAGTCAGAAATATTGATAAGTGAACCTCCATATTTTAATTATGTATGCACAAGTCCCTTTTTGTACACATTGACATATTGATGCAATAAAAACGCCTTAACCTACTTTTGGGTGCCCTTGGTATCATTGTTACTGCAGGAAGCCAACCAATGTACCTTAAAGTGTGGTGTTAATTAGTTTTTCATGAAAAACAGGGGAACATATCTGTCTTTTTGCAAAATTTACATTTACGTTACCATGGAAACAATAGCAAAAATGTAAGTCCTCATAATTACTCGTTAAGCACTCCTAATTTTATGACCACTTGCATTACTTAAATGAACATGCAAAGGTAGAGCAAGTATATTCCCTTGCTGCTTTAAATTTATTTCCTACATTTCATAGCCTTTTCATACAAATTGTCTTAAAAGCATGCTCTTAATTGTATTCATTTGCATGGTCCTTTCATAAAAGTGCAATCTATTTTATTTTGTCACTGTACAAAATGTAAATGGTTGTGAAGACATTTTTATGAAAAAAATACTAAATGTTTTAGTTCTTCACACACCAGGATAATTGTTCAGCTTCACAGTCTAATTATTTACAGATTCCAACTAACAATTTGCAATGCTGAAATCTCTTAATTTGTTAACTACTAACTTTTTGCTATACAAATGGGTAGAAGAAATCAAAGGGCAGTTTAGCATCAATAGTCGGCTGAGCTTTGTACCCAGGCTCTGCAGGTGCAGAGACATCAACAAAGAGGGCGGAAGAAGAAATCTGCAAAGTGGTATCACTTCCTGAGACCTGCAACAAGAAAGGAAATGGTATGAAGTTCTGTACCAAAGCAACAACTTACACAGAATGGATAAAATAGCAAATGAACGTTCTGCTGCATAATATAATACAAATGATCGATAACAAAGTGTAAGCTTTTAAAGGGTCACGGTAAAATGGAAATATATATGTTTGAAAACTTTGGGTGTGAGAATAGCATAATTAGGAAAAAAGTAAAGCTAGTATTTAATTTAGATCTTTTTTTTATGTTGGTCCTTGGAGACATTTATAATAATTTGGTTATATCTGTATTAAAGGTAATTTTACATATCTGAAGTAGCAGAGATTTGTATTTATTATTGTAAGCAGTCTGCTTCTGAGCATGTGCAGGATAGGGAATAGATGTCAAACTCAAAAAAATCTAATTTAACAAATCCACTCCGGTCTTCCTTCCCCCCCCCCCTGTCTACACTGAAAAACAGACAAGTACACCCTCTATTCAAGCCATCAGGATTAAATGAGACCAGATCTAAAGAGACTCTGGAAATTGTGATTTTTCAATAAAAAAATATTTTTACACAGCAGCTAGTATATTACAAACGTTCAGTATTTCTGCCCTTTACATTCATTAAATAATGTATCTAAGCAGACTCTGAATCTCTTGTGGAAGTACACAAAGCAAAGTCATTAAATGATCTAAAATCTGACAGTAATTTTGATTTTTCACCTCAGAGGTGTGAAGATTAAAAAAAAAGAAAATCCAGAAATGATGCAATTAGTAGAGGTAGAGGTCAAACAGGTAAAAATAACACTTTAAAAGATGTGATCTATACACCCATAAATCACGAAAGGCCAGGTCCAAATGCTATATATCATACCCATTTCTATATGGTGAGAATCTCAACACATAACAGATTATATTTCTCTAAACTCCAGTGATTAGGGTTCTCACTGTAGCAGAGATATAATACATGTGCACACTTTAGCAGAGATATAATACATGTGCACACTTTAGCAGAGATATAATACATGTGCACACTTTAGCAGAGATATAATACATGTGCACACTTTAGCAGAGATATAATACATGTGCACACTTTAGCAGAGATATAATACATGTGCACACTTTAGCAGAGATATAATACATGTGCACACTTTAGCAGAGATATAATACATGTGCACACTTTAGCAGAGATATAATACATGTGCACACTTTAGCAGAGATATAATACATGTGCACACTTTAGCAGAGATATAATACATGTGCACACTTTAGCAGAGATATAATACATGTGCACACTTTAGCAGAGATATAATACATGTGCACACTTTAGCAGAGATATAATACATGTGCACACTTTAGCAGAGATATAATACATGTGCACACTTTAACATGAAGGATATACCTCACCACATTATGTGTAATGTGGAAATAATGGGTCTTTGTATAGATCAACGGTTCCCAAAGCTCGCAAAAGACACACCAGACCACGACTTTGGTTTTACACTGCATGAATACAGAGGAGGCCATTCGAGTCTGTTGAATGTGTATTGCTCCTCCTGTGTTAAACGGGAATCATGGCTGTCCAGTGGGTCCTGAAGAGAGGTTTGGGAACTGCTGGTCTAGATCAATCGTCCCAAGTAGATTCTATCACAAGGACACCTTTGTTGGCCTTGCCAGTAGTGATGTATATGGTAAAAAACCAATCCTTGTCACAGATTCCAGTGTAGGTGGGATATAATAATCAAATACATTACACTGTTCCAGAAAGTACAGGATGGAAGTATTTGCACTGGCTCAATATAAATGTGTGTGAGTGTAAACCGATATGGTCAGCTTGTGGGATGAGTTTTTTGTTTGTACTGCTATTAAGTTTATCTTAAAGCCATATCTAAGTTTTTTTTCCTGGATTGTTAACTTTTGTCCTAGTATAAAATCAGCTCCCTAGGGGGGTTAATTTTTCTCTTGTAGTACCGCCAATCGCTCCATATTATGGAGACAGTTCAGATGAGTAAATGTGTGAATGATTTGACTTATGTAAGTTGGATACGAGGGAATCTAAATGAGATGGATGCTTGCAAGTGTGAGCATGAAAGAATAATAATGCGAAACCAGTCATATAAAGAAACTTGCTATCGGATAATATGACAATCACATTCTTATCCCAAAATACCAAAGGTTTAAACACCCCCTGCATTTTTGGAATGTGCCAGGTACAAGGTAGATGTGTCTTACTTTCAAGAAACCCACTGGAAAACTGGTCACATTCCAAGGATGTATAGTCAGCAATATGGGGCACCTATTAATTCAACCTATTTTAAATAAATCCAGAGGAGTATCTATCATCTTTAATAAGAAATTGGATATTAAAGAGGAATATAAAATGAGACACAGAAGGTAAATACATAGTCTGGGTAGGCAAAATGAATAATAAATATTACACGATTGCAAACATCTATGTCCCCAATAAGAATCAAATAAAGTTTCTGGAAAAAAAAAATGAAAATGTTATATAACGTTTAGAAGGGTGCTATAATTTTATGTGGAAACTAGAACGCGATGCTGGATCCCTATGTGGATAGATCTTCTGTCATAAAAATGATACCCGATTCAAACTCTGTAGAACTAGGGCAGAAATTTAGAGATCTATAGTTGATTTATGACCTTTATGATGTACGGAGGACTGTAAAACCATTAGAGAGATTACACATTTTTTTTCTAAACGGTACTTAACACACATGAGAAATACATAGTTATATAGTAACCAACGTTCAACCTTTTAAGATCTCTGATATGCAATATGCAGATTAAATATTAATTAGTTGTTTATTAATAAAAAAAACATTTTTATTCTATTTTTAATTCGTAATTAATCCAGAGGAAGGCAATCACAAGTGAGACTTAGCCAAAAAATGAATTCCTTCCTGACCCCAGAAACTGGCGATTGGATTTCTCCCTGGATCAATACCCTCTCTCTCTAATTATCCATGATAACCCTGAATTCCCTTTTTAATTAGAAATAAATCCAGTCCCCTTTTAAAGTTATCTATCGAATCCGCTGTCACCACCTCCTCTGGTAGAGAATTCCACAGATTAACTACCCTTACTGTGAAGAACCCTTTTCTTTCTTTAAGGTGAAATCTTTTTACTTCTAACCTCAAGGGATGTCCTCTTGTCAGTTGAAAACCTCTTGGCACAAAAAGCTTCCTTGACAAATCTTTATACTGACCCTGGATGTATTTATGTAAGATAATCATATCCCCTCGTAGACTCCTTTTCTTCTAGAGAAAATAAGTTATAATTTGGTTAGTCTTTCTTCATAACTTAGCCCCTCCATTGCCCTTATTCGTTTTGTTGCCCTCCTTTGTACCTTTCCCAGCCCTAAAATGTCCTTTTTATGAAGTGTGCCCAAAATGATACTCCATATTCCAAATGAGGACGTACTAGAGATTTGTATAGTGGCAGAATTATATTTGCTTCCCTTGCTTCTATACCCTTAATACATGCTTCGCTTTGAGCACTGTTACCTAAGTGGTTGTCCACAAGCACTCCCAAATATCTGATACGCCTAGATTTGCTCCATTAAGATTATAAATTGCATGACTATTTTTCCTTCCCAGATGCATAACTTTACATTTATTTGAATTAAATCTCATCTGACATTTAGATGCCCATTCCTCAATTTTATGCAAATCTCTTTGGAGGGAATGCACATTATTATCTGATTTAATTACCTTGCACAACTTCGTGTCATCAGCAAAAATGGAGACACCACACTCCAATCCTACCTCTAAGTCATAAATAAATAGGTTAAAAAGGAGAGGACCTAATACTGAACCCTGAGGAACCCCACTTACCACATTAGTCCAATCGGAGTATGTTCCATTTACAACAACCCTTTGCTTCCTGTCTTTTAGCCAGCTCTCAATCCATGAGCAGATATTTACTGCAATTCCCGTATGTCTTAGTTTGCACAATAGTCTCCCATGTGGCACTGTATCAAAAGGCTTTGCAAAATCCAGAAAGACTACATCCACTGAGTTGCCTTGATCTAGGTTCATACTAACCACCTCATAAAAAAACTAATTAGAATTGTTTGACATGACCTATCCCTCATAAATCCATGTTGACTCCTACTTCTAATCCTGTTCAAATAGATATATTCTTGTATATTATCCCTTATTAACCATTCTAAAAGCTTCCCCACTACAGAAGTGAGGGTCACTGGTATATAATTCCCCAGATTTGCTCTTGCTCCCTTTTTAAATATAGGTATCACATCTGCTTTTCTCCAGTCATCTGGTAGAGACCCTGTATTGAATGAATCTTGAAAAATTAAATATAATGGTTTGGCTAATACTGAACCCAATTCCCTAAGTACCCGTGGATGTATTCCATCAGGACCCGGGGCTTTATTAACATTTATTTTTTCCAACCCATTTTGGATTACTTCCTGTGTTAACCAATTATTTTGCAAAGGTAGTGTAGCCCCACTATGTTGCAGTGTCCCAACCACTGGTACCTCCCTTGTGTATACTGAAGAAAAGAACCTATTTAGCTCATCTGCCTTTTCCTGGTCACTAATTTTCAGATGGCTTGTTTCACATTCTATAGCTTCCTTCCTCACCTTCTTCCCATTAATATACTTAAATATTTTAGGGGTAGTCTTACTCTTTTGCAATTCATTTTTCATTTTCTATTTTAGCCAGTCTAACAGCGCTTTTGCAAGCCTTGTTGATTTCCTTGTACTCCCGTAAAGCAGTTTCTGTCCCCTCTTGTTTGTTTAATTTAAATGCCTGTTTTTTTACTCCTTATCTTGATCTTTAAATCATTGTTCAGCCACATTGGATGGGATTTACTCCTTTTACTTTTATTCCCACATGGTATATGCCGATGTGTATGTATATTTAGTAAGGATTTAAATGTTGTCCATTTATGTGTTTTTACCTATCAGTTCTCTGTCCCAGTCTATACTTTGTATTGCTGCCCTTAGACCGTTAAAATCTGCCCTTTTAAAATTAAGAGTTTTCGTTGGCTCCTTAAAATTTTGTTTTTTTAATTCATTCTCAAATGAGACTGTGTTGTGATCACAGTTTCCCAAAGGTTGACCTATTTCAACATTTGATACTATATCAATATTATTTCTGAGGACTAAATCTAAGATAGCTTCATTTCTAGTAGGCTCTTGTATAACCTGGGCCAGATAATGATCCCTGAGTGTACTCAAGAACCTGCTCCCCTTAGCGGAACTGCTGGTCTCATTTATCCAGTTTATTTCAGGGGGATTAAAATCTCCCGTTATTAGAACTTGCCCATGCTTAGCTGCATTTCCAATCTGTAACAATATTTGTATTTCCTCACTTTCAGCTATATTTGGAGGTTTATAGCATACTCCTACTGATATTCTTTTGGAATTTGCTGCTCCGCTATTTAACTCTACCCACAAACATTCAACTTTAGCCAGAGAAGATATTTATGGTGGACCTAGTGATATAGGCTTAAATTCAGGATTAACATACAGACAAATCACAAATCCCTCCTCCTCTTTTACCATTGCCTCTGTCTTTCCTAAATAGGTTATAACCATCCATTAACAGTCCAGTCATGAGATACATCCCACCACTTTTCGGTAATGCCTATTAAATCCCATTTTTTATGAATTGCTAATAATTTTTCCTGGCAAGCTTATGGCATTAGCAAGCATACACCTTATATTATGAGCCTGTAGTTCTGAAGTGCTTGCCACTGTACTTGAGTTACATAGTACTACCTCCCTATTGACTATACTACCCCTCCCCCCATCTCCTCCCCTATGAGTTGTTAATTCATCCCTTATACCCTCTCCACTTTCTACCCCATTACTTATATCTAGTGCCCCCCCCCCCCCCCACCTACTAGTTTAAAAACTCCTCCAGCCTTTCTACCATCCTATCCCCTAGCACAAAAGCTTCCTCATCATTAAGGCGCAATCCATCCCTACTGTAGAGATTGTACCGAAGTGAGAAGTTAGCCCGGTGCTCTAAAAACCCAAACCCCTCCTTAGTGCACCACATCTTTAGCCACACATTAACCTCCCTAAGCTCCTTCTGCCTCCCTGGGCTAGCACGTGGCACTGGTAGTATCTCAGAAAATACTACCTTGGAGGTCCTTGCCTTCAGCTTATTACCTAGTTCTCTAAAATCATTCTTTAGGACACTCCATCTTCCACTAACTTTGTCATTGGTACCAATACCGCCGGTTCAATCCAGCCCCTCCCAATAATTTGTCTACCCGATCTACAACATGACGAACCCGAGCTCCCGGAGACAGCAAACTGTTCGATTGCTGGGCCCTGGGTGACAAATCACCCTGTCTACCTTCTTAATAATAGAGTCCCATACAACCAAAACCTGTCTTTTGCTCTGCCTATGCTGCCCTCCCACTCCTCCAGTAGAGCTGTTCTCCCGGCTGTTAGAGGGAACAGCTCTATCTGGCATTGACATTCCTGAATGGACATCCCCAACAGTTTTACTCAATCTGGCAAATCTGTTGGTGTTTGCCAACTCAGAACTGGCCTGCTTCCTCCTGTTCCCCCTGATTCCCCTTGTAACTGTAACCCAGCTACCTCCCTGGACATCCTCACAAGCCCCATCGCCACCCTCCATGCTAGGCCCAGCTAAACTGTGCTCACTGAGCACCAACACCCTTTCCAGTGGAGCAATATCACTAAGTGCTGCAATTCTCCTCTCCAGATCTCCAATTTGAGCTTCCAGAGAGGCAATATGCTCACACCTCTCACAAAGGTATGGACTCTGGATCATCTGTTCCAGTATTGCATACATATGACAGGATGTACACTGAATGAGGTTGCCACTGGACTGACTCATAATTATTATTATTGTCTACAAAATTTCAGGGGGAAAAATAAAGAATATAAAACAATATATTTGTATAAAGTTTTCCTCCATTACACTATAAATCTGCCCTCCCTTTTCTTTGAAGTCCCTCCTTTTATTTAAACTCCTATGCTTTTACTAGAATTGCACTTGATACTGAAAATGTTCGCAAGCTCACAAGTTCGCTTCTTCTCCTGTTTATATTAACTTCTGCCTTCTCACCTGGGCACAATTACTGCACTCTGCAATTTTGTCAGCCTTTACTTGTAAGGTAAATCCACTTGCACACAGCCCCCAAAACTGCTCACAAACCTTTTATACTAGTTTAACAGTCAAGCCACACCCCTCTCACCTGGGAACAATTAGTGCACTCTGCAATTTATCAGCCTTTACTTGTAAGGTAAATCCACTTGCAAAACCATTTTCTGATCAATAATCAGACTATTGCCTCAGTGTATAAAATAAAAATGAATGAGATAATTTGGTCACATCATTCTTCTATTTCCCTAACAATAAAAACGAGGGAATTAAATATATAAATCACAAATGGAAGTTAGATCCTACCTTGATAAAAACAAAAGCACAAGTAGAGGAGATGAAGCAAGGAATCTACTTTTTTTTTCTATTAATAAAAATGTGAATATTTCAAATACCCTAACTTGGTGCACTCACAGAGCTTACGTGAGGGGTATTTTTTATAACCAAAGCCATAGCTGAAAGGAAAAAGGAGAGGTAAGACAATAAGGAAGCTTTACATAGAACTGTATAAATTACAGGTACAAGATAAACAGTCACCTAATAGAGAATTATATGTTCAAATTAATGAGATCACTCTAAAAATAAAGAACATAGCCCAAATCCAAACAGATAACATGATTTGGAAATTCCAACAGAATAATTATCAGATGGGTAACAAAGCGGGAAAACTCTTTAGCCCATAAGTTAAAAAACGAAATATACAAAATAGAATTACGAGAATGAGAGGAAAAGATAACAAATTATATTCTTAACCAAAGGGAATAGGAAAATATTCTTAAAATATTATTAAAGTTTATATAAATTTAGAAAAGAACCCAATTTGGTTAAATCTGATATTAAAAACCTTTTGAGGAAGATGCATCTTCCACAAATATCCAAAGAAGTTTCTATCCTGCTACTTATATTAACCCGCAGGAAGTAGAAGAAGCCATAAGAACACTGAAACAGTATAAAGCTCCTGGGATAGATCTAAATTGTTATTATAAAATCTTTTCTTCGGAATTAAAATTCCCCCCTGTTCAATGAGATTAAAGAACAAGGCTATATTCCTCAAGAAATGTCTGAGGTTAAAATTCTTAATATCTTAAAAACAGACAAAAACCCAGAGAATAAAAAAATAAAAAAAACGACAGACCCGTTTCATTAATTAATGTAGATATTAAATTTTATGCTTGGATTTTAGCTAGTAGACTGAATAACTCTATCCCAAAGACTGGCTTTGTTAAAGGGAGATAGGGCCCTGACAATATTAGGAAAATAATAGATATTATGTCCTGGTCTAATAGAAATAATTTCCCTTTGCTCACCCTGTCATTGGACGCAGAGAAAGCGTTTGACAGGGTGAGCTCGGATTTTATAGATGAAGATAAAATTCGGATTAGGACAGTTTGGATCAAAAAATTTATCTAGACACCCCAGCAACTGCGTTTTGCATATTGGGTTCCACATTTTTAATTAGATACCGAATATGCAACGCATGATGGCTCTCTTTCCCCTTCCCCGGTCCCCTGCTGCTGCTCCCTGCCTGTTGTGTCTGTTGGCAGGAGGAAGAGCCAGCAGAGGGAAGAGCCAGCAGAGGGAAGAGCCAGCAGAGGGAAGAGCCAGCAGAGGGAAGAGCCAGCAGAGGGAAGAGCCAGCTTCCGGCAGCACAGAGCAAGAGACAGGGGAGAGGCATGGAGGGAGAGAAGGAGACATGGGGGGAGAGGCAAGGGGAAAGAGGGAGGAGAGAGAGCTAAGGGGGAGACATGGAGGAACAGGCAGACACATGGGAAAGAGGGAGACACATGGAGGGAGATAGAGGTAAGGGGAGAGGGAGAAGCATGGGGGAGAGAGACAAGGGGAAAGAGGGAGACACAAAAAAAAAAACAACAAAATAGAAGTACTCAGAGAATGAACTAACCTTAATAGGTTAGTTCTGTGGACTTGATAACCCAATCTGAGAGCAACCTCTTTTAGCGTGGTCTAGCCCCAAAATAACAGGCAATTGCACCCTGAACAGGAGAAACAGCACACCCCAGACGTCCGTTTCGGCCTTCATTGGGCTTCGTCAGTGAGGTGTAGCTGAAAACTCCCTAAGGCACAGTGAGCAAGGGGTCCACGTCTGGATTACCCTATCACCCGTAGGGAAAGAGAGAGAGACACATGGAGGGGGAGAGAGAGGTAAGGGGGAGGCATGGGGGAGAGATGTAATGAGAAAGAGGGAGAGACATGGAGGGAGAGAGAGGTAAGGAGGAGACATGGAAGGAGAGGGAGAGGCATGGGGGAGAGAGGGAAAGGGGAAGAAATATGGAGGGAGAGAGAAGTAAAGGGGAGACATGGAGGGAAAGGGGAGACATTGGGGGAGAGCGAGATGAAGAGAGGGGAAAAAAAGAGGGAGGGGGGAGAAAGAGAGGGAGGGGGGGAGAAAGAGAGGGAGGGGGACATGGAAAGAAAGAGAGGAAGAGAGAGAGAGAGGGCAGAGGGAAAAAGAGGGGGAAGAGATGGGATGAGAGAAAGAGAGAAGTGGGGGATAGGGAGAGAGACATTGGGAGGAAAAAAGAGAGGTTAGAGGGAGATGGAGAGACTGGAGAGAGGCATGTGATGGGGCAATTCACTGGAGCAGGGGAGGTCACGGGGCAACTACCTGGGGCTGGGGCAGGTCATGGGGAAATTCTCAGGGGCTGGGGGCAAAAAAATAGGTTGTGGGAGGTCACAGGGCAATTCTCTGGGGCTGGGGAGGTCATGGGGCGAGCATCACCTCGGATGTGGAGAAAACAATCAGTGAAAGAAGGGACGGAAATCTAAAGAATTTTTTCATACAAACAATTTTTTTCAGACACTATAAATTTTCCTCTATCAGATGCATTAATAACCCAGCTCACTTATGCCTTTAACAGCTTTACCATGAGTGGAATCATGTGCATCTGTCCATGTCAGGAAGAATATCAGCCATAAACATGGTAATAATTCCTAAGTTTACCTATGTCTTAAGGTGTGTCCCACAAATAGTTCCAAAATATACACTTAAGAACTTTCAAAACATTATAAATAAATGTAAATATAATAACAAGAAATCAAGAATTAAAATAGAAATATCAAAAATATATTTTGAAAGGGGAGGTATTTTGTTTCCTTCAATAGAGGACATTGATAACTCAATAGTTCTCTCCCACCTATTAATTGTGGAATAGCACGACAAATACTACTAGATGGATAGAAATAGAAGATTATAGGATACCTAATATAAGTAGGGGTTTATTCTGGTATATAAATAGATTGAAATACTCTAACATCCCCTCAATAGTAGTGGCAAAAGAGGTGCTAGAGGAGGAAGAAAAGAGCTTTATTTCCTATTTGGTAAAGAAAAACATTAGAATTATAAAAGATTATAAAACAGGGGTCAAGGTTACCACAAGAATTAATACAGAAAGACTTACTTAATAGAATAGTTACAACCCCTATCAAAGTCTCTAAATGTCAGAATGTCTTGAAAATAAATTATTCTAGAGGTAAATCTGACAGAATTACAAAAATGGGAATTTTGTGAAACAATATGATATGGCCGGAAGATAAATGCTGAAGATGCTTTCTGATGGTTAAAAAAGCCTCACTACTTGCATCATATAGAGAGCACTTCTATAAATTAGTCCAGAGGTGGTACTGGGTGTCTTAACAGAATAGATGGAAGCCACTCCCCTGTGTGTTGGAGAGGCTGTAATGCCCCACGCGCCCATGCCCATATCTGATGGGAATGTAAATTGGTAAGAGTATTTTGGGAACAATGTATTGTACAGTTGGTTAAAATATCAGATGTGGTTCTGATTCCTGACCCGAAACTAGTCCTGTTTCATATGTATGATTCAAATATCTATTTGCCAAAAAGATTAATTACTACGCATTGTCTTTTGGTAGCAAAATGGTTACTGATTAAAAACTGGAAGCAGGAAAAGATTCCAACATGGACTGAAGTTAGTTACATTATGGATAGAAATAGGGCCTTGGAAATATCTAGTGCTCAAGGAAACACTATACCAAGAAATCTGACATTAAAGTGGAATATTTGGGAGAAATATATGAATATGAATCAATAGTAATAAGCAATGGTGTATAGTGATAAGTTCTCATTGATTTATTATCCCTGTGTATGTATGTTTGGTGTAAGATTGTGATGTGCACCTTTTTTATGACGTTGCATTGGAGTTTCATGGATTATGAATGCATCTGATAGAGGAGAATCAGTAGTGAATACAGACATTTTGTGCATGAAAAAATACCAAAATAAACAATTACAAATTCACTCTGATGTTTGCTAAATCTCTTGAGCTTGCAACAGCAGCTTTTGTGAGTTAACACCGCTTAACATCCCTGCTACAATTAGCATAAAATTAGCATTTGTTTTGGACAATCACAGGCAGCTAGCTATACATTTTAATACAATGTAACACTCAATGATGGCAGTGTGTGCAGAAGAAATCATGGGCTGTGTAATCCTCCTATAGAAGTAAGTAGGATGAGTCAGACACTGATCTGTAGATCTCTGCATTGAGCTGCTGCTGGCTTGAAGGTTAGTAAAAGGTTAAAATATAAACAAAAATGCAGGGTTCCTATTGGGAGGTTCACTTTGCTGATGTAAGCAGATGTGGGTTGTGCAAAAACAATTTTTATTCTTAAAATAAATAAATATGTATGTGTATAGAATAACTCCATGTAATGTGTGTTTCGGATATAAGCTGCACGTGTTAGATTAGAAAAAAGGTAATAACAGGGAAACTTAGATATACCTTTAAGCATTATACACAAATCAATATTTTCGTTATTCTAAACATATATGTCTAAACATTTCTAGACATGTTATTTTGGAGTCGAAATTAAAATTAAACTGAATAGCGGGCTCATGACACATCCATACAAAGAGCAACAAGGTACATACCGGAATTGAAGCATAAGTCATCTTCTGCGTCATATTCACAATCTTAGCTTGAGGATTAACCAAAGAGCCATATTTAGTCCATCTTACTTCCAGTTCAAAAGAAACTGGGATTTTGCATGTATTCTAAAGGGGAAAACAAAGATAATTCATTTAACTAGACAGAATATTGTATTAGCTCTGTAGTCATTTAGGGCCTCATTCTATTAGCGGCCATAAATCGGCAGTAAGGCTTGCGGGGGTTCAGTTAACTCGCGATTCTATTATACGGCCCCGCAAGGATCTCCTTTTACGGCCGGCCGCATATCTTGGAACCGGCCGTAAGCTGCGAAATATAAAAACTCAAAAATAAATTCAAGTCTGCACTGTACAGCTCTGTAAATGCTAGGGATCATATTGGGGGACATGAGGATTAAAAGGAACCCACTCTCAAGCTTGCACATCAGCCCAAACCCAAGTTCAAATTAACTGTTTATTTTCCGGGTGCGGCGTGGGCGGGTCTGAAGTGCTCCAAGCACTCTGGACTTTTTACATGGATATTTTACGGATATTAAAAATAAAATATTTTACGGATTTGAGTATAGGATAATTATGTGCTATTTTTTCTAACACCTAAAATCCCTTTATAGTCTTCTCAAAGTGCAGGATGGCTTTATTTGAGCTATTTTATGTGCTTAATTGGTGCTAGCGGGACCTCTTTCCTGCAAGTAAGCAGCGGCTCGTTTTTAACCTTGCAGAGAGGGTTCTCGGAGCAATTGAATTGCAAATAGGAATTTCTTACGGCCGAAACTCTTGCGGCCGTTTTAGATCAAAGGCTTTCCTCTGGCGCGAGCGGCCGCAAGAGATAGCAAGGCGCCGGCCGCAAGCCTGCCGGAGCCTCCGGCCGTAAGGGAATAGAATAGCAGAATAGCTTGCGGCCGGTCCTTGCGGCCCCGCAACGGCTGCGGCCGCTAATAGAATGAGGCCCATAGTCAGGAGACCTAGCTAAGGGTCTGAATATAGTGATACTACTATCTTATGTATGGCTTCATTACACACTCATAGCTATGTATACTTTGATTGAGATGTCATTAGTAAAACACTGACATTTTTGTTTTTTTAATGCTAATCTTGATTAATAAAGTAATACTGCCACCATGTACAGTGTCTGGTGGGAAGGTTTTTATATATATACACATACATACATAAAAAACACACACACATGATTCCCATTCCTAGATTGAGTGTTAGTGACTCAATAAGATGCTGGAAGGTTGGTAGATGTATCTAGAACCAGACAGACTGCATGCATCCAGATAGAAAAGACCCAGATAAAACTGATAGGCTAGGTAGTATGTTTTAATAAAATTGAAGGGATGTTACCTTAATACTTCCTTGCTCAGTAGGACTTATGACCGTGATTGGCACCCAGTCTAACACATTTTGTGGCTGAGAATTTCCAAATGAGGCAACATAATCTGGAAACTGTTGGCCTTTTAATACATTGAGTGCTGTATCTGCTGCCAGTTGGCAAATTGTTGTAGAAGTATACCTTAAAAAAAAGTGAAGACCATGTGTTATATTTACTTAAATGTGCTTTTACATGAGTTACAATTCTACAGAATGAGACACAACAAGGCCTTGGTCCACTTTATAGACAATCATTAATTTGAGCAATGTATGAGAAGAAAATGTAATATTTCTGAAAAGGCCATTTGGTATAATAGAAATGTTTATACCAAGAACAATATGTAGTATGTTGTTTACCAAACACCCACTCTCACTTATAATCCACTCACTTAGGTGATTTTCAGGTCTCTAAACTCCAAAATTTGTGCTTAAATGAAGGTGTAACTTCACTTGCAGAGGTCCTCGGTGCCCCCCCTTGCTGTGAGTAACCTTTTTATGTGTTTGTTGTTTGTATTTGTAATGTTTTTGGGGTTGCGCGGGTTGCGTCCTTGTTTTCTGAACTCGTAGGTGTTTTTCGGCAAATACGTAGGTGTTTGGTGGTGTTTTGCGTCTTTAGACTGCTGTAGCCTCGTTTTCTTTGGCGGCCATTTTTTCTCTTGCTTAGAGAATTTTTTAGTGTCTAAACTCTTTTAATTTGAGTTAAATTGAGGTGTAACTTTAGTTTTCGAGGTGCTGGATGCTCCCTCTTCCTGTAAGTAAGCTTTTTATGTATTTGTTGTATTTTTCATGTTTTGATGTGCGCGTGTTGCGGGCGTTTTTTGCGAGGTCGTAATGGGTCGTAACGTGTCTCGTATTTTTTTGCGTTACGCCGTACATTTTGCGAGGGTCGCAGTTGCTGGCAAGGAGCGCCTTCGGCTATTATATTATTATTGTTAGGATATTATTATTAGGCTTCAGCATAATTTACAAGCCGCTTTTGTTATTTCATCATATTCTCTTACTTATGAAACTATTAAAAAGCACCGTTGATTAATTAATTGTGCGATATATGATGTACTGGATGAAACAAGTTTATTCATATAGTTATATATATTGAACAGATAAACCTCATTGGTGCAAATAACTACATCCACTACCTTTACCCTTACTCTAAACTTGCCACACATATGCCCCTCTTCTCTTGTACTTACTGTAATGTACTGCATCTGCGTTAACTGTTCTTAGAAAACATGGAACACATTGAAATACTATATTTGACAATGGCAAAATGTTGTCAGAAGAAAAGAAAATAGTCTTTATGATCTTTTATATACAATTAAGCCGTGTTTGAGTGCACACTGCCTTGTTTGTTAACCTGGTTAGTCACCTGTAAGAGAACTGTGGATGCAAATGAGATTCCAGTTCAGTGTGTGCCAATTGTTGCTATGAGAGCCGCCAACAGCCCAGGACTTCAGTATCTTGGTGCTCTCTGGTTGAGCCCAAGAAAGTACTCCGTTTCATTCATTCTTATTGCTCCACCTGTATTCAAGCAGAGCGATATTGACATCCTGGACTGGGAATGGTCCCCAAAGAAACAAAACTGCCCACCACTGCTCTAGATGTTTCTATTGTAAAGCATACACTCACAGTGCTGTTTTTGTTTTTAATATATTATTTCACTATGGTATTCCAAATTGAATGATAAATTCACTTAACGGAAACTTCTATATTTTTCAGTTTTGTCAGGGAAAACAGGCTTGTTGTAGCATGATCATTTCAACAATCTGGTTTAAGGTTTCTTGCAAGTAAAAAAGAAAATCATTTTTTACAACAAATATTAACTTCTTCTGTAAATGTATATTTTATAATGCTCGAAAATAAACCATCTGTCCCTAAAACACTTTCTGTACAAAATAGCCAAAAAATGTGTATTTATCACCTTTCGAGGAGCAAATCATTATTATTGCGTAATAAAAGTTTACAGAACAAGCCAAGTATTCAGTTATTTGCATTTTATCTGTAGTGCCAATAAAATATTGTTATTTTTGTGTGAGACATTATTAACAGAAAAAAAAGATATTAACATGATTTAGTATTAAACATTACCATAACTTCAAATTAGTTGGCCTCTACCGTCTGATGGTCATGAGAAAATGTACTAGCAGCATATTATAGGAGCTATAATCAAATGCCTTGTCTTACAGCACCTTGTCTTCCTGTGGATTTTTTTATTCAGGGTGCCTTTGTGTTTAAAAGGTGGCATCCAATTGCAATAGCAGTGATTTACTACGTATTCTCGATCTGTCGATGTGAGAAATTCAAGAAAAGGAGACCACTTAGACCAGAATTGTGTTACTGATAATCCATCTTGTTATTATTATGATATGCCATCTATAATTGGCTTTACCATAATGCATCATGGGAATTAGCTCATAAAGTATTGTTGGAGCGGAGGTTGAGATCGGTTTTCTCCTAACAAATTTGTTGCAATAGCTCGTAGAACTCTGATTAATGGTTTGTTTGAATTTTGAATTACACATTTTGCCTTAACCACAGGAGTGATGTAAGATTTAGGTGCAATCAAGAATTTTGCTTGTTGCAATTAAGGTGAAGCTTTACAGAGTTTTTATAGCCTCTAATAAAGACTCTCAGACCTGTGTCTGACAGAGGTTGAATGACAGTATGACTATGTCTTGCCCCATATGCTTTTGAAGATACTACAGGAAGAAAATATCATTTGTGAGAGAGGTGAGTAGTTGGTCTGTCAAGGTAATTTGTGGGTGTTTATATTTGCTCTGTGTCCTTAATTGAAAATATGAATGATATATGAACAGAAAAAATTTGGGATGTTAAATTTAAATATTAAATTTGCAGATTTACATGTACAGAGTGATTTTAATTGGACTAAATAGAAACCATACCTGCATGCAAGGGTACACCCCAGGTGACTAACAAGACAGACAAAGCCATGTGTGTCTCCAATAAAGTGTGATTGCATACAATATGTAATAATTTAACAGCTTTATTTATTTTACCTCCTGAAAACATTTATTTGCAAGTCTAGTTCTCAAGAGAATATATTTTAAATATTTAACTTTAGTTCTCCCCTAATACCACATATAGATTTTTGAAACATGTTAATTACATATGCCACACCATCCTAGAGGTTGATAACTGCTCTGCTGAGTTTTAAGTTGTTATGCTAGGTTACAGAAGTAATTGACCCACACATTATACATATAATTAGGTAAATACATTTTTATAATGTTCATATTTGAGCTGGCAGAAGCATGAATCGGTAGGTTATATGCAGTGTGGATACTAGACCCATTTTTAAAGGATGAACAACTAAAAAATAAGGCATGACTGTGTTAGATTGGTCTACAATATGCAATGTATGTGCGAGAGCCATTCATTAAATGTTATGTGACTATAATTGTAGGCTTAGTTAGTGATGAAATCTAGTTTTTATATCATTTTACTAATTTGTATGCACCCTATATTACAGAATAAATTGTCCCAAAGCTTAACTTTATAATATGAAAATTTGATCTTAAAGTATCTACATGTTTGAAGAGATGTGGAAATGTAGGCACACTCTTACATTTGTGGTGGGAGTGGGATAAGATCAAACCTTTTTGGAATAAATGTGCAATACAGGTTTCAAGGATTTTAGAGAAAGAAATAACTCTTAGTCCGCAATTAGCCATATTACATCTTGAAATAGTGTCTAAATTCCTGCATAATAAATATTTAATAAATCACATTTTACTGGTAGCAATGTGGATTCTGATAAAATATTGAAATTATGAAACACTCCAGTTCTTGTCCGCTGCCCAGGCTATTATAGTAAGGAATAGAGAACTAGAGAGAGATTGGGTCTTATTAGGTTCAGGGAATATTTTTTTGTAGCTAAATGGGGTCCCTTGGACCTAGATATCAAAAAATATGGTATTTAAAAATTTTTTTTAAAAAGTATGCGCAGCGAAGGGGTTTTTTCCTTTGGTCTTTCCCTATATTTTTGATAATAGATTCTGAAGTAATTTATGGAAGCTTTGATGGAAATGTGAAGGATTTTATGTATGTTTTGTGAAATAAAGAATAAATAAATAAATAAATATGAAATAGTTATGCTGTCATACTAAATGTTTGGAAAAAGATTAAATTTGTCTACAATGATATGTTCCCATTCTTACATTAAGGCAATAGGTAGACCTGAGTCCAAATCAAGATTTTTTGCCTTTTTTTCTGGACCTCCATTGCATTATTAAATATACTGTATATATCTTAGCTTATAAGTATTTGCAATCTTCAGTTACATGACCTAACAATGTGTATAAAAAATAAATAAAATAAAAATTATATATATATATATATATATATATATATATATATATATATATATATTTATTTATTTATTTGCGACGCCAGAGTTATAACATATGAGTAACTTACCGTAGTGTACAACCAGAAACCACGTTATAACCAAATAACACAGCAGCTCGGTTGCCTTCTTCTGATAGGCAGCTTTGGTCAGATGAGCTCTTTAGAATAGATAGTTGTCCAAATCTGTCTGAACTCTGAATAATTCCTGATTTAGAAGCACGTTGTTAAGGAATATATAAACTCAGTAATATAAACTCAGTAAACATACAACACAAGGAAGGAGATTGTAGAAAACCCTTTCCTCTTCTATTTTGCTTCAATTTAGAGCAACGTTCTAGTATTGGGAGTACATTTTTAAATAGCTTACTTTGGTAATGCCAACAGACGGTAATCTATCACCTTCAGACTGCACCCTTTCAAGTCCTTTATTTTCTTATGTTGCTACCAGCCAACCAGATTTATTTTGGCAAATGTGAAGAAATCTGATTGGCTGCTTGAACACATAAATGAAAATGTATTAAATAATAAAGCTAGAGAGGTTTTAAGCAGTGAATGTGCCTCATGGAATAGCTCTGTAAAATGCAAATGAAACTCACCCACCCTAACCCTAACAAAACTCACGCTGGGAAATCATGCCAAAAAGTGGTTTATATTTCAGCTATTGCTTGTAGACCCCACAAACAGGACTGGGTCTGTGTCTAGGAGAGAAGAGAGTATGTAGAGTTCTAGGGTCAGGCAAACCAGCAATCATTGCTCTAGCGTGAAGCATAGTTTGTGATAGGCTTTATTAGTATGACAGACTTGCTATCATAAGAAAACAATGGAATAAGTGTCACGGAGACGTGATGTTCTGCAATGCACTTCCAGTGGTGTAGAGTAGTACTCTGGATTGGAGTAGCCTTGGAAATGTATGAATGTCAATGCACCGTCAATGGTTGTAACGGTCAATGGATGCGTTATACACCACTTACAGTGGGGTTTTTTGGGGGGCTTGTTTTGTTCAGTAAAATATTGAGGAAGTATTAAATGATGGGTCGCATTGTTGCAGTCAAATACGCTACCACTGAGCTAACAAGCTCCAGAACAAAAGCGAGTGTAAAAAGCTATACAGACAATTTCTGTAGTCCCACACAGCAGGTGCCTTTAGTGGTGTTGTCTTATAATGCATCGAACTCAAGACTTTAAAAAAAAGGAAAATGCTTTTTCCACATGTATTTCAACTTTGCAGCACAAGTGAACGATGCAGTGTGCCTTTAACATACTCAAATATCAAACTTTATAGGAGATTATGTGCTCTTATGTTTATCATCCTTTTATTTGTTTATACGATGTAATGAAATATAAACAGGTTGTTCTTCAGTTACTGCTTACACTCAACACCAAATATAAAATGCGAGTGTGCACGGTCCTCCAGATCACCTAACTTTAACTCAAGGCTGAAATTGTACCAATATTTTCACATAATCCTTTTGTTTACCCGGTGTAGCCACAGGCACCATTTCCCATTGTTTTAGAGCAGTGCCTCGCCAAATAAAGATTGATAAATGTATTCTCCACACCAGACCCACCTTACCTGTACGACTGCTGCTCCTCAAACAACCTGACTTGTTGAGTCACTGAAGAACAGTCTGAATAGTTTATCCTCTCTAGCACATCTACAATTTATCTTCCAATACTAACCTCTATTTGGGAAAACAACTTTTGATTCAATATCTTTCTTCTTTTATTGAAATTAACCTTTCATGACAAAGGACCTCTGTACTATTTTTTTTTTCTTTACAGTCTCTGGAATAACTAAACCTGATTGCTGGCAAATTGTTTTTACAAAGTAAAAATATTAAATAAAAAGCAGCCTTTAAATACTTCACATTTAAATGCAATTATTCTTCACGCCTCCTTTACTGGGCTGCATGTTGAAGCATCTTGTCTCAGCAAGCATACCTTATCCCTAGCCAGAGAACTAGCAGTTGTAGCCGATATACAGTATATACACATGGTGTATATGTCAGCTACAATTGCCAGTTCTGCATTAAAATTCTCCTTTGTTCCAATGCACTCCAGGAAGTAGATCACATTAACTAAAATGGTAGATTCCATAGCAGAATGACTGTATATAAAAGTAATACATTACAGGCCATAGCACGACTTTAGAGCGTGCATCGAATGCGCCCCATCAGCATCGACACATGTGCGCAGCAACAGCGCGCATGACAGGAAGGAGCCGCTTGGACTAAGGTAAGATTAGGGTTAGGCTAGGGGGTCTAAGGTTTAGGATTAAGCTGTGGGGTCTAAGGGTTGGAAGGGTTCATGTCGTTAGGGGATAGACCTTGTGCTCTTGTATCTGCGCTTTTGACCTGCACTTTAGAATGTAGCGCTCATGTCGGCGTGCATTTGCAGTGCGCGCCAATGCCAGGGTGCAATTAGAGACTGTATATTTTTTTTACTTCTAGATACATATGGTCTATTTTGAAGTGTTGTTTATCCTTCCAGTCTGTTTATACACTTTCCGTGACACCACATGAGAATAATATTTAAAATTAGTAGACCAGTTTTAAAACTTCCATGTAATTATATGACACTCTCCTCATACATTGGCCATACCTGAAAGGATAAGAAGAGAAGAAAAGGAAAGGCAACTGTTGTGCGGATCAAAGGTATAAAAGTATCGGTGTAATTAACATATGATAAGGGAGACGATGGGTAAGACACAAGGATCTCAATGGTGGCATTAAAGAATATATTTCAGGACATGTTTAAATAAATCAAGGAGTCCACTCATAGAATGGCCTATGAGGTATGTAGATAGCACAACCAAAAAAGGCCAAACCATTCAAATCATAGTAGGCTCCAGCAAGCGACAAGTTGCAGTAGATAATGTGAGAGCAATAATGCTGGTCATGGGATAACTAATCTAAAACCTGAGTGAAACAGAAAAAAGAGAAAAAGAGGGGAAAAGGAAGGAAAAACAAAAAATGCTAAAGAAGTGATAAGGAGTATTAAGTGCTAGAGACAAGTAACATGATAACTCATGTGAGTATCAGGCAGGTACAGGGAAAAAATTCCCAAAATGCCCGTTAATATAGAGTAACTGAGAAATAATTGATTATAATAGTCTTCATATGAGAGGACTTCCAGAAATACACCAAGGCATCCTAAAAGGGGAAAGCAGCTCTGTAGAAGGATCTCTACAAAAACACTATAGACTATAGTGATGAGAAGAGCAGTAAATGCAATCATGTGTGTCTGTATACTGGCTAAGTAATATCAGATACTATATTCCCCAAAAGAAATGGACTATAAATATAGAGTAGTGCTGACCTATCACAGAATGCACATGTACTAATCCAGGGGAATATACTGAAGTTTAGCTACTAAGGATGGCATGAGTGTATGCTGGAATACAAGTAATACCTAATAAAGATAAGGGAAGCCAAGAGGTGATTCCTCTAGCAGGTAATAAGCCCCATGAGTAAGCGATTTCAATCGCGAAACGCGCATCGGTGTACTGCGCATGCGCGAGATCCGGATAGCGCACGCGCGATTTTCTAGTGCTCTGAGCCTTGGCACAGCGTCTATGACGTCAGACGCTGTGTAAGTGAGTAGATGTGAGTATCAGGCCGGTCAGAGGGAGCCATACAAGCAGGTAAGTTCTCAGCCTTTGCCTTAGCAGAGTAGCAGCCTTTTGTGCCACTTATTACCTGCTAGAGGAATCACCTCTTGGCTTCCCTTATCTTTATTAGGTATTACTTGTATTCCAGCATACACTCATGCCATCCTTAGTAGCTAAACTTCAGTATATTCCCCTGGATTAGTACATGTGCATTCTGTGATAGGTCAGCACTACTCTATATTTATAGTCCATTTCTTTTGGGGAATATAGTATCTGATATTACTTAGCCAGTATACAGACACACATGATTGCATTTACTGCTCTTCTCATCACTATAGTCTATAGTGTTTTTGTAGAGATCCTTCTACAGAGCTGCTTTCCCCTTTTAGGATGCCTTGGTGTATTTCTGGAAGTCCTCTCATATGAAGACTATTATAATCAATTATTTCTCAGTTACTCTATATTAACGGGCATTTTGGGAATTTTTTCCCTGTACCTGCCTGATACTCACATGAGTTATCATGTTACTTGTCTCTAGCACTTAATACTCCTTATCACTTCTTTAGCATTTTTTGTTTTTCCTTCCTTTTCCCCTCTTTTTCTCTTTTTTCTGTTTCACTCAGGTTTTAGATTAGTTATCCCATGACCAGCATTATTGCTCTCACATTATCTACTGCAACTTGTCGCTTGCTGGAGCCTACTATGATTTGAATGGTTTGGCCTTTTTTGGTTGTGCTATCTACATACCTCATAGGCCATTCTATGAGTGGACTCCTTGATTTATTTAAACATGTCCTGAAATATATTCTTTAATGCCACCATTGAGATCCTTGTGTCTTACCCATCGTCTCCCTTATCATATGTTAATTACACCGATACTTTTATACCTTTGATCCGCACAACAGTTGCCTTTCCTTTTCTTCTCTTCTTATCCTATACAATAGCAACTTACGGATCTCTCCTAATTAAGACTTATAGTATACGTGCTTCCCTACTATCACCCTTTTTTTCTCATACCTGAAAGGATGTTTAGGAAATGGGAGATGTGACTAATCAGAGCGCTTAAATGCTTGTATAACTGGTTCTATCTAGTTCTTCCTGCTTGAGATAGTTAATACATTAAGAAGAGCTTGAGAGATCACATTTTCTTAATGCTTTGCAGGATACACGCTGAATAAAGTGGCCTTATGACCGTGCATTTTCTTACATTCTATAAACACATTATATGTTTTCAAGAGTTATTCTTTAAACCAGTACATTTTAAAAATAAGACCCCTGTAGTCTTTTAAATTTAACATCCTCTAAAAACACAGAAAGGGCTCATAATTAAGCTATTTCTTTTTGCTGTAAAGATATAAATGTAAAACAAGGATATTGTGATTTAAAGCCAGCGACTAGAGGTAACCCAAATACATAGCCTGGGTTCCCACTGAGTGGTGATGGATTTAAGCCTGCGGTGTGTTCCTGTAAGAGAACATAATGTAAAAGCATCCATTAGATGTAAACAAGATTAGAGCTCTGTCAATAAAGAAAACTGTATACTGTGCTAGGTTAGTATTTCTAATTTATTTCCATTCAAATACAAAATTTACAAATAAGCAGGAACAATTGCTAAGCATTTTTCGTCAGGGCCTAATGGGGCTTGAACGGCTTTAGATGCCAGTCCTACCTTCTAGGTCTTCAATGATTCCAATATCCCATAACCCGAAAGGCTGGATAATGTGCAAAGTAGTAAATTTACACAAAACTTTCTCAACAAAAAACACCATGTTTAGGTGTTCCAAAAAGAGTGTAATATGTATTCCCTGGAATCCATTTTTCATCCCCACCAACATATTCAACCAGGTTAATAATTTACACATTCTGAGAGCTGAATCATGTGTGTTTTGGATATTATTGGAGAGAGGGGTGGGAAGAGGAGAGAGAGCCTTTAAGATAATTAACAGGTTAAAAAGTAACCTGAAGTTGTGGGAGGGGCTGGAACGCCCCCTCAACCTAAGAATACCTTCTACCCTACTCTAACCCCCGGCTGGCGTCAATCTACCCACACACCTCACCTTTCTCTCTAGCTTCATTTTACTCTCCATAGCCCTCTAATCAGGCTAGGATGACATAGCTTAAAATGCCATACCTCAAGCTACTATCACTAGAGAGAAAGCCCCGACTACAACTGGATATGACATTAACACCTTTCATCTTCTACCGCAATGGCCCAGAAGCAGACTTCTTGTTTCAGAAAATGCAACCATATTTCTCCATAAATTTAAACACCCCATTCACACACACAACTTCCACCTATGTATCATGGATTCTACCAATACAAACTAGCTATATTGCTGGTCATTAAAAAGCAGTAAAAGTGTTCATCTATCTCCTTCAAGCTACCAGCCCTTTTACTCTAAAGTAATCAAATAATCTCTCAGAGCAAAACTACAGCCAAAGATAGAACGGAGTCTGAACTGTCCCCTTCATGATATTCTTTAATGTCTTGTATTTTATATAAGATCACCAAATAAGGACAGAATCCACAGATTTGGGAGCAGTTCTCTGATATTAAAAGGTATGTTTCCCTGTTTTTAATATTAAAATAAACTACATATGTGTTTGTTTGCATATCTAAACATTTTATTAATTAAAATGATGTTTACATATGCAAACAAACACTTGGGTAATCTATTTTATTATTAAAAAACTGAAAAACTTCCATATACCTTTAATCTGTCCAAGGGCGCTCATCGCAAAGCCTGTATGTGACTGGCTTGCTAATGCTGCAATAAGCACCGAAGGCGCCCACTGCGGGGCTCGCACTGAGCGCCAAAGGCGCTCATCGCGAGCCCTGTGCAGGACTTGCTTGAGGGGGGGGAGGGGGGCAGAGGCTCAAAACTGCTGACAACTTACAGGCTTCAAAACTACAAATTAAACATTTTTTTCTAGCCCGTAACTCCAAAGCCTTCGGAAGACTGGCAAAAGACGCCAATTAATTAAAAAATTAACTGACGTCTCACACAGCATAGGGGGCCTGTAAGTGAGGTTGAAAAAAACGGCAGCCGTAAAAACATAACTTTTTTTCAAGCCTGTAAATTGGAAACTCTTTCCTAAGCCCAAAAATGGTTTCCCACCGGTAAATGCAAACAGGAGCACAGAGGAGGGAGAGGGGGGAGAAAGACACAGCAGAGGGAGATGGAGTAGAGGGTGGAAAGAGACACGGGGGAGGGAGGCTCGAAGTGATCGCCAAAGGCCTGAAAGTTGCCGGATACCAGCAATGAGCAGCCCGTAAAGTAGAGGGGGGAAGGGGATGCTCACAATGGGCGCCAAAGGCGCCCACTGAGGGGCACGAAAGTTGCGGGTTGTCCAAGACCTGCAATGAGAGTGAAGTAGGGCGGGGGGAGGCTTGCAATGATGCCGAAGGCGCTCATCGCAAGGCCCGCAAGTTAGAGGGGAGAGAACCACGCATTGTGTGGCAAACAGCATTGCCAGGCTTCAAATTTTATCGCCGACGGGTAAGTCGCTAGTATAAATATATATTAGGAAAAAGATCAAATTACAGAAGCACAGCATTTATTTTTAAAATCAGTATTAATGTTCAATCTGGTTCACTGACTTTCTTTTGACATGAAAATACTGTCAAAGTAATGAAATAGTTAACATTATGTTTCTTTGAAAACAACCAGATATATAAATACCTGTATGAAATTGATTTGGAAATGTTGCTGAAGTGGAACCATTGCTCTGTTGATCGCTCCGAGGAAGAAAGAAGCCGCCACATTAGTAATCTTTCCTTGATCTGTGTATGTAACAAGGTAACTTCCCTGGGGGGGAGAGAGAGAATGAGATCAAGAGAAAGAGTGAAAGTCAAAGGTTTTAAATCCAATCCCTACCTTCCATAGATTGGTTATATGGCATCATTTTCTCAAATAGCATTTTGCCTGTTTCACAATATCTGAATACATGGAATATATTCTGCATCAGTGATCATCATCTGGTGCAGAAAATACAATGTACTTTCAGATAATGTGAAACAGGGAAAATGCTACATGAGAAGATTATGCCATATATTAACCAATCTATGGAAGTTAGGGATTGGATGTAAAAAGTTGGGCTAATATACCAATTGGTTCTGCACCAGTATATATAATCTCTAGGTTATCATGAGCCTATTCATCTTGCACTTCTGATATTTGTTTCAAATGACCTATTTCTGGCTGAATTATATACTGTATATAACTCTTTTGTACTGTCATTAAGTGAGTATTACTTATACACGATACTGTTTAGATAGTATTCAAACAATAGTGATACCGACCTTAGCCATAGGTCACTAAGACTAAAGCCAGGTTCTTTTATGTTTTTGTATCAATATGTTTTGATGAATTAAATAAAGGTTACATTTTATTGAATTGCTATCCTCTAGTGATCTATTGGTAAAGAGTTTTCAATTATCTTAATGTATTTTTTTCCAACTATAAACATTTCAAATAAACGGACTGCCAAAAAACACGTGTAAAGTTTCTACTGCTTAGTAAGCTGCAAGTTTGCAGTTATAGAGGTTTCCAACAAATTCCTAATATGTTTAAAATCTGTACAATACTTTCCTCCTAAACCGTGATTATTTAAAAAATAAGTAGATGTTATTTATCTTTGTTTATAGAGAGTCCAACGTTCTACATATTTGATAGCAGGTGACAAAGATAAGCTAAAAATGAAACATGAATTCATACATGGGAACAGCCTAGTAAAGGACTTAGATGTTGCTAGATGTAGACATGATACACAACATTATGCTAAGCAACCAAATCACAGAGTGAATTAAATATACATTAGTCACTCATATTCTTTCTCCTATCCCTTGCTTGTCTCTCTTGAGTAAATAGACACCTACACACTGAATAAGTTAAACAGCACTAATCAGTAGTATACCTAACAGCACACAATATATGTAGATTCACTTTATAAACAATATGCTAAACCATACAATATCCTAAACTAATATTATGCATGTTAGTTCTTAGAATATACAGTGCCTTGCCAAAGTATTCACCCCCCCTTGAATTTTTACTTATTTGTTACATTACAGCCTTAAGTTCAATGTTTTGTTAATCTGAATCTCATGTGATGGATCAGAACACAATAGTCTAAGTTGGTGAAGTAAAATGAGAAAAATATATACATAAAACTATTTTTTAGAAATAGAAAACAGAAAATTGGCATGTGCGTATGTATTCACCCCCTTTGTTATGAAGCCCATAAAAAGCTCTAGTGCAATCAATTACCTTCAGAAGTCACATAATTAGTGAAATGATGTCCACCTGTGTGCAATCTAAGTGTCACATGATCTGTCATTACATATACACACCTTTTTTTGAAAGGCCCCCGAGGCTGCAACACCTAAGCAAGAGGCACCACTAAAACACTGCCATGAAGACCAAGGAACTCTCCAAACAAGTAAGGGACAATGTTGTTGAGAAGTATAAGTCAGGGATAGGTTATAAAAAAAATATTCAAATCTTTGATGATCCCCAGGAGCACCATCAAATCTATCATAACAAAATGGAAATAACATGGCACAACAGTAAACCTGCCAAGAGACGGCCGCCCACCAAAACTCACACACCGGGCAAGGAGGGCATTAATCAGAGAGGCAGCATAGAGACCTATGGTAACCCTGGAGGAGCTGTAGAGTTCCACAGCACAGACTGGAAAGTATCTGTACATAGAACAACAACAAGCCATACGCTCCATAGAGTTGGGCTTTAGGGCAGAGTGGCCAGAAGAAAGCCATTACTTTCAGCAAAAAAATAGAATGGAACGTTTTGAGTTTGTGAAAAAGCATGTGGGAGACTCCCAAAATGTATGGAGGAAGGTGCTCTGGTCTGATGAGACTAAAATTGAACTTTTCGGCCATCAAAGAAAACACTATGTCTGGCGCAAACCCAACACATCACATCACCCAAAGAACACCATCCCCACAGTGAAACATGGTGGTGGCAGTATCATGCTGTAGGGATACATTTCAGCAGCCAGGACTGGGAAACTGGTCAGAGTTGAGTGAAAGATGGATGGTGCTAAATACAGGAATATTCTTGAGCAAAACTTGTACCACTCTGTGCCTGATTTGAGGCTAGGACGGAGGTTCACCTTCCAAGAGGACAATGACCCCAAACACACTGCTAAAGCAACAATTGAGTGGTAAATGTGTTGGAATGGCCTAGTCAAAGCCCAGACCTCAATCCAATAGAAAATCTGTGGTCAGACTTAAAGATTGCTGTTCACAAGCACAAACCATCCAACCTGAAGGAGCTGGAGCAGTTTTGCAAGGAGGAATGAGCAAAAATCCCAGTGGTAAGATGTGGCAAGCTCATAGAGACTTATCCAAAGGGACTTGGAGCTGTGATTACAGCAAAAGGTGGCTCTACAAAGTATTGACTCTAGGGGGGTGAAAAGTTATGCACATTGACTTGTTCTGTTATTTTGTCCTATTTGTTGTTTGCTTCACAATAAAAAAATAAAAAATCTTCAAAATTGAGGCATGTTCTGTAAATTGAATGATGCAAATCCTCGAACAATTTATGTTAATTCCAGGTTGTGAGGCAACAAAACACGAAAAATGCCAAGGGGGGCGAATACTTTTGCAAGGCACTGTAATGATCAGGGAGAGAGGAATGATCTGGGAGAGCACAATTATCAGGGGCAGGAGTAATCAAGGAGAGGGGCACTATGCAAGAAAATTGGAATGAAGTGGATGATGGTGAGTAAGAACGGAATGATCAGAGGGAATAATGATCACGGAGAAGAATAATCAGGGATACTGTTCAGTAGTATACATAACAGCACACAATATATGTAGATTCCCTTTATAAACAATATGCTAAACCATACAATATCCCAAACTAATATTATGCGTGTTTGTTCTTAGAATATATACTGTATTATAGACCATAAGAATGTCTGCTACTTACCCCCAATACTACATCTGTACAAATTCCTGCAGCACTATCCCATTGGGGTGTCTTATCATTGAGGGTTCCTGGAGAGAGGGTCCCATTTAGAGACTTCATAAGAATGGATTTGACTGTAATATTAACCTGTGATGTGAAACAATGTGTGTGTTAATTAATATCACCTATCTCAAATTTTCCCAGATCTCTCCTTCCCATAATACACCTGTGGGGTCAGACATGACTCCCATAACTGTCACATACGATCACATGTTGGGAAACATGAAAACCTTTTTCAATATAAAGCAATGTCGCTATGAATTTTATACTACAAATTCTTTGTTATTTTGGTACAGAGCATTTGAACTCTAACCGCTGGCCGATATGTTCTCCTGCAAATTAGGCTGCTTTAATTACTTTTTTTCTAATTTGACACCTTTTGTGTGTACATGTTGTTACTGAGAGCCCAGTAATATATTTCTGCATTTCTTTTTTTTTATTCTGAATGTATTAACATTGAAAAGTTTCTGTATTAAATAAATATTGTTTCCCAATGGACCAGTTCACTAGCCAGAGGCCACACCAGCCATTTTCTTTTCCCTTTTGCATAGAGAACAGCCACTGCAGTCTGGGAATATTAGTGAATCTGGTGCAATGTTTAAAGCCTATGCAGAGAGGGGGCAGCTAATGTTGTTTTACAAAAAAGGATTTACTGACCATTTTATTTTGATACACTGCAGCACTAATATTAATATCAATCTGATATCACAAACTTAAAAATATGTGTATTTGCTGTTTTATACAGAGAAAAGAAAGAAAAAAAATCTTACCAGGTCTGTCAAATTCGGTAACTGCAAAAAAAACAACAAAGAACTTAAATATTTTTTTTTTTTTTTTAACAAAGACATTTTCATTTTTGTTTAGAATGATATTACATATGATTTGTGAAATACAAGCTTGCAATACTTACAGCCAAAATTCTAACTTTAGTGTAAGTCCCAAGAGTCAGCTCAGGTATGGAACAATTTTCTATCTGAATACTTCGGCTACATGTGAAATCCTGGTTTACCAGAAAACCTATCAATACAGAGAAAAAGTAAACCATCAATTACTATTATAGATGTACTCATTTTCT